>JANTFA010141720.1:0-12143 GCA_026413405.1 Phytosciara flavipes
TCGGTAAAAAAATGGATTCGGAGCCTTGGACAAGACTAGGGTCGCTATTGATGAGGCTGTAGTTCGAGCGGGCTATTTACACATCCGATATGTTTCATACAACTTTTTTGTACTAGGAATCCGGTCACACTAGGACTACGTAAGTATTAGGGTTACTTAAGCTAGGTATACGCGATCAAAGCGGCTCCGTCTGTTACGAACTTCTCTGATTATGTCGATAATTTGGCATCTAGGGATGCACACAGAAGGTTTTGCCCTTACTCAGGGATTCGAATTCGACGTGTTACAAACATAAGAGTGAGCGCATAATACCTTCGTACTTCGTACGCATCTAAACAATTAATTCTGTGACCTAAATTCCCGCAATGGCTTCCCATACAATACAATACGAATCCGACCATCCATAGAATCCATAAAATGTTGCTACTGGAAATCATTAAAAGTATCACAATGAAGACACTTCAATCCACACCATACCGTCGTAGCGTTATGGTGGTAACGTTTAGTGTCTATAAATTCCCTTTTTTTTTAAATACAATGCTATCAGATGGTGCTTTTTCCACATTACATTATCTATCTATACCATACCATACCATACCATATATACCAATGAAAAGAATGAAAGGAAAATACTTTTATCCAAATAAACAAAAGAAAGGAAGAAAATAATAATTTTTCCCTCTTTCACCATTTCTCTACAATAATTTCTTTGTGTGCATGTTACGTTACACTATATTTTCTGACACACAAAATGAAAATTCATGTTCCATTCCCACCTACACCCAATAAAATTGGAAGAATTTCAAAATGGTTGTGTTGGAACATTTCTATGCTCCGTATTTTTATTTACGACAAAAATCAACGAAATAAACAATTTTTTTTTCGGCGCTCGCTCTCTCGCTTAGGTGCAGAATAAAACATGGTTTTTGCTTAGGATCATAAAAATTTATTATTTGATTTGTTTGGCACAGACTTCGAATATAAGGCTAAAATTGCTTCAATCAAAATTGATGGGGGGAAATTGATAAATAATAAATTTGATTAATGAAGGAATGATGTTTTGTGGAGCGTACCAGAGCCAAAGTATCTTTGATAAGATAGTTTGCACTGGCATTTTGATTCAAACACCGACATCTATTATCTACAAGTCATTCACACTTTTCTTCTTTTACATTCTTTTTCAAGACTAGACCGTATCTGCCAATAACCAGAATAGAAATTAGATTTCAGTCCTTTGAACTTTAACACGGCTCCCCGGGGCGACGCTAAGGAGTCGAGGAACATCTTCCGAAAAAATTCTAAATCAAGGATGAAATTACAGATTTTGACAATCTATTCTGGAGACATTCCTCGACTCCCCGACACCGCCCCAGGGAGCCGAACCGATTAGCTCGAGCATTCACTGTGACGTGAAGTACAATGACGACTTTTGGAAAACGAGCTCTATTTACACTTTTGACAACGCTCTCAACTTATGTGGCTTTGTGGACATTGTTTCGTTGACATTTCCTGCCACGGACTTACAGATACTAGAAGGTTACTTTAAAAAGGCGCGAAATTTAAAACAGACGAAAAATTGAAGTTTGTCATTTCCAGTATGTACATCCTTACGATTCCTTCGTACTTCAACTTTCTCAGGACGATAGGAGTGTTTGCAAATTATTTTCTTGGTCAGCTTGCAAGGATATCAATAGGTTGTAACGCAACTTAAAATGAATGAAATATTTTGACGTCACATAATTCTATCGTCTGCAGAAGGATGTCAAAATGGACAGAACATGCACGAATTCACATAATGGTAGAAGTAAAACTGCAATGTTCTCTTCAATGTCAAGTTGATTTCAAATTTTGCGCTCTCTAGTCGTTATAAGTCTGTGGCAGAAATTGTAATTTTAGCTGTCAAAATTTGCGGGTCGAAAAAGGTCAGAAAACAAAACAGTGCCACCTGATATTTTAATCTGACTATAATATTTTGCTACTACCAAGTAACTACCAACTAGCCCTTAAACTCTGGACAACCGCTTTAAAAAAGAATTGAATGAGAAACTAGCAAGAAATATTCTTATTTCGTAGAACTTACCGACTTAAGGTGTACAAACTAAGTACTTTTACCTATGTGTCGAAATCATGTAATGATACTGACACAAAAACAATATCATCAAAATACCGACAGTCGAATCAGATCGATAATCATCAAATTATCGCTAATAATTTTGACAACTTTCTTCCATTTATGTTGCACGCAGCACATTCTATGACACAGCTAAAAATTAAATCAACAAACACAATGACCGAATAGCTAATCGTTTGAGGATGTTATTCCAAAAAAAAGCTTGGCAATGCAGCGCTTCGTTGATGTTGTTTTTCGATAAAATAATCAAAATAAATTACATATTCGCGGGTGGTACGTTTCATTTTGGCGACTTTTCAATCACTGGTTATGTAAACAGCCAATGATAAGGTGGCATTTTGAAAATCGGTTGAGATTTACTTGACCGAGGCTCACTCTATGGCATCTAACTTCCGAGCTATTGAGGTTTAAGTGTCTCTCATATATTTCTGGCAGTATCTCTTGCACAAAATAGCGTCAACAAAAAGTTTGGACCACACCAGCAGTTTTTTCGTTGTCAAAATCGGATCACGTGATTAGAAGTTAGAACTCAAAGAGTCAAGCTAGTGGAAGGTACACATTTTGTGCGATATATCGAGTAAATTTCATCCGACTTTCGTGATTCGTTTTGAAAGATGACGAAAACCGTTAAGCGGTAGAACTGGTTTAGATGACCTAAGAAAATGGCCACCAGCCTCTTGAATTTTAGTGTTTACACCTGGCCAATTCCATTGAGAAAATTTGCGTCACTCCTGTACATACCGCGGTCGTATGAATTAATTTAGCAAACTAAGTACATCTTTCAACACGACATTTTCAAAAGTTTAAGTTCTGAATATGGTCTTTTATCATTGTCTTTGCCATGACAAAAAAGGTGATGAACGGAACTTTTGTCATATTTCTTCTCATAGAAGCAGAGATATTCGTTGAAAGATGTATTCAATGGACCTTACTTGCATTTGCTGAATTAATTTGTACTACCGCGGTATGTGCAGGAGTGACGCAAAATTTCTCAATGGGATTGGCCACCTGATTTTGTTGAAATTTGTTTTGTTTGAAACCAAAATGAAAACCAAAAATCGGTGGTTCTGTTCTAAGAGTTTAATTCTCAAGTCACACTTCGTACGAGACTTTGGCAATTGCTGTAAGCAATTTCAACAAGAGATGAGTTTAAATATTCAGTGTTGCAAAGTAGTTTTAAGGTGCATGTCTTTCACGGACAAATATAACTATATGTCGTACATAATTGCATACGAGTCACTTGAGGCTCAGAACAGGTTCAAATCAGGTCACGCGAAATTGTCTCGAGTACTTCATAGAATCGGCAGAGCCGTGGCCAAACTCTAAGTTCAGGAAAAACGCTAGGGTGGGCGCAAGAAGAAGAACAAAAAACCAGAAAAATCAATTTTGTATTGGAAAAAGAAGAAAAGTAATATTTGGCTACGCCCCCTGACTATTGCTCTGTGAATCGGATATGATATGGATTGAGGTTACCACTCGTGGCTTTCTACTGCACATTGTAGTTGACACAGTAAATCAGTGACTAAATGCAATTGAAAAAGTTCAATTTCATATCCGAATTATTGCCAAGCCTTTCTACAAATCGCTTGAGACAATTTCGCGTGACCTGATTTCGACCTGATTTCGACCTGTTCCGAGCCATCCTTATGTTTCTACTTACATGTCTCTTCATTATAGTGATTTTATGAATGACCCTGGCCAAAACGAAGAACTAAATTTTTATCAGTTTTCTTTCTAAACTGATGAGCGAAAAATTGGAAAAGAAAATCTGAATCGAAACATGTGTTGAAATGCGTTTTTTCGCTTACACCAGAGTCCCACCTGTTTCGAAAATAACGAACGTATTTATGAACGAGCAATTCTATTCAATTCATTCTTTCGTGTTTATTCAAAGTTGCATATACCGCACGATTGAAGTGAAATGAACTCATTCAACAACAAATTTAGTGAAATACGACAATTTTATTTATAAAACCAACGAACGAACATATATCCATTAATTGGGTCCCATTGATTCCACCACCCACTTGATGAAGTTACATTCAACCGTTGTGCATGAAAATATACCTCGAATTTATATGAAAATTAATAATTAAAAAAAAAAACGACGAAGGAAAAAGTTTTAATGCTTTTCAACACAAGCAGCCAGCCAGCACAACCATAAAACTCTCTGATTAACGGTCGATAAATTAAAGTCTGATTCCATTTTATCTCTCTAGAAATACATTTTGCAATAGAAATTTTTTACATTTAGGTGCTGGAGGATCGGATTTATCACAATTATGAATATGTACCGCACATACCCGAACCATACTATCAACCCACAGGTCGAGAACTGCAACCTCGGCCGGTTGGCGAAGAGAATGGCGTCGTCGTTTATACGTATAATCCAATAAGTGCTGTTAATTATGTGAGTCTCATTTGTACAATCTTTTGAAAATGCCATAGACTAATTCGAATTCTGCACAATCTTCTCTAAATTAACTTTTTTTTCCATTTGTTCGAATAATTTAATTAATTTTCATTTGATAAACCTTCCCCGTTTCCCCGTCTACCAATCTTCTCTACATTTTATCAAACCATTGAACAATCCAATTAAATTTGAACAAAAAATTAGTGTAAGGAAATGGGAGATGTATGTTTGTGTCTATTAAATAATAAGTTAATGTCATCAACTGCCAAGTTTAACAAACATTATCAACACTTCTACGAAATGGTCCGAAATGTTGAGCTCTTCAACGGATGGTTGAACATCACTATAGCAGTCAGCGAGTGAGGCTACACTATAACATTCCGCACGATTTATGTGCACATTTTTTCCCATTTTTAAAGAGACTGATGAACATCATTCATCGCACAGTAGAAAAAAACAAACATTTTCAACGTTTTGTTGTTGTTTTCATTTTGGACCACACTGTAACACCAGTCAGTTATCGTCTGAAATGGTTGCCAAAAAATTGCCAATGTTGATTTAATCTCAGTTTGTCTTCTCTTTATTTTGTTTCATTTTCCTAATGAAATCAAAAATAGATGTTCGTGTTTCTGCTTTTCCTCGTATTCTTTGATGATTTTAGCTGAGTTATCAGCTGTTCATGAAGCTTTTGTCATCACTTCTGAGCAGCACACACTACGGTGTCAGTTAAAGGAGAAAATGAGATTGCACACAGAACGTATTTACGAACCGTTTTTCAGACTCGTACGAAGTGCGAGGGTCCTATGCTTTCATTCTTGCGTTTGTAACACGTAATGACGACCGTAAAGCTGTGATACTGTTTTCGGTGACCTGAGAAAATGGCAACCAGGTCACTCGCACTGGTAGCCTCAGTCGTGTAGAGGGAAGCAAACCACTACGCTATTGACTTGATATCTGCCTATATTTCGAGAAAATTTCTTCCGAATTTTGTAAATTTCTTTTTGTTGGAGAGTCAATAACAACCGTGAACAACTGACCTAAGAAAATGGCCACCAGCTGCCATTTTGAATTTTAGTGTCTTTTGCCCCAAATTAAGAGTAAGTTTCACCGGATTTTGGTGGATTATTTTCAGTGTTCAATTTTCAAATCAGACTTCGTACGGGACTTTCGAAATATCTGTAACCAATCTCAACAATGGATGAGTTTCAATTCAATGATCGAAATAGGCAGTGGTCCAGTGTAGCTTTAAGATGTATGGCTTCTTTATGTACAACTTGCTACATGTCGTTGTCGTACACTACTCGTACGGGTCCTCCTTACGTTTAATTATAATACTTGTCATTGCACTACAACTGGCTTTAAAACTAAGTCAACCGATGTTTATTTTGGTAATGACTGGCGATGTTCCACAGTCAAGGTCAAAACTAAAGTTTGCGGTTTTGATTTTATAGGTTCGACGCTTTTCCAAATTAAAGAATTTTTTTTTAACTTTTCAGATTTAGTTAGGCATTTAAATCAGTACCACATCGAGTAGTATACAATTGTGTGACAACAAGCAATAATGAAGTTTGGTTCTCTCATGACAAAAAGTAGTTAAATTAAGTTCAAGTGTGGCATCAACTAAAATCTATTTTTCGCTCATGAAAATTTCATTCAAAAGCATACGCTAAGTTCAGCTCACACATTTCAGTGTATAAATGTGCGGCTTTGAATCATCAACAGCTAACAATAAAATTTGATTTGATAAATAATTAACGTCAATTAGACAATTGTGATAAAAGTAAATTCCCCAAATTTCAGACTATAGTTAACGACTCCGATTCGAATGACGACGATATCGAAAGCGTATCGTCGGATAGCCCGTCCCCAACGCCCGAACGCGAAAAGCCACCGACCTTAGACGGTGATTTAAATTCCGATTCCGAGGACGATGATGATATTGCCCCTACGACCGATACAATCAAATACACTGATGTATCGTGTCCGTTCGCCCATGATATCCTATCCCAACATCCAATACCAGCACAATGTTTAGTGGACTTTTCCGATCTAAAAATTGACGATAATGATAACTATTTGAACACTCAGTTTAGTCGGTCTAGTGTTGGCGGATCCAAATATTTGATGAACGTGCATCCGAACCCATTGGAAGTGAATGATTTGGTATTTGAGTCGAGATTCGAGTCGGGAAATCTGGCCAAAGCTGTTAAAATTACGCCAGTTTACTATGAACTGTATTTGCGATATGACATGTATACAAATCGGCACAGTCAGTGGTTTTATTTTCGTGTTACAAACACGCGAAAAGGAGCACCTTATAGGTGGGTGGTATACGATAACTTTATCGCTTTTAAATTAACCCAATCAATTTCATTTCCCTCCACCACCCACGATATGCAAAGATTATCGATAGTTAATTTAGTAAAATCCGGAAGTCTTTACAACGAAGGAATGAAACCGTTAATGTATTCAACGATTGATGCAAAGAATTCGTCAATCGGATGGCGACGCTGTGGTGAAAATATTTCGTATTTTAAGAATGAAGATGTCAATGTAACACACGATGACGATGACGAATATGATGGATTTTATACGCTCACGTTCAATATCGAATTTCCACATGACAACGATACTGTTTATTTTGCGCACAGTTATCCATACACTTACAGCGATTTGCAGGTTGGTGAATGTTAATTTTAACGAACAAGAAACAAAAAAAAATTAGAAAAAATTTCATGGGAAATTCCAATCAATCATTTTTGCGTCGTCCGTGGCTGGGAAACATAACATGATGAAAAATATGAAACTTTACGTCAAATAGTTTGTGTTCATGTTCGTGTGTAATACATTTTGCATGTGAAGCACGTATTTGATTTTTAGTGAATGAAGTGTCTGCGAGGGGGTAACCACTGGCTCAAAATCTATCGTCACAACAATTCCATTTCCGCTACAACCGAAGGCAGTGAATTTTCAACATAAAATTGCTTCAGGTTCAGATGGTCCAGTCACAAAAGCAACTTGCTTGAGCAAGAGAGCTTACACGTTTTTATACATCTTAACCACTGTTACGCCCGTGCGTGTAGCTGTTCCACCCATATAAAGACGAATAAGCTCTTTCGCTTGTGTCAGTGGATCCGCTGAAGCGATTTTACGTTGAAAATTCACTAAAACGTGACCTGGCAATCCCAAAAGAACTCGACCAATTAAGCAATTCAGTGAGGCAAAGAATCTCAAGGGAGTGGCTCAAAGGACATCATCAATGCTTACGTACAAAACACTGCAAATTGTCAGTCAATCTGACCAAAAGACCCAACAACCTATAACATACAGCAGCACACCCAGTGAGAACTTATCTTAACACATCGTCGCAATCAAGAATTTAGGTAGCTAAGGCATGCTTTACCGAACCTTTCCGTCGAGTCAATATTTTCACATTAACTGGGAAAGAATTAAAATCAGAAACCGTTCTAACGAAGAACGAGCTATTTTAGTAAATTACGTACGCTCGTACGCTTCATACATTTTTTAAATTGTCTCCATACATTTTGTCGTGCGAGGGAGTCTAAAATTTCGAATCTGGTGCGTGCGTGATTCGTGAATGGTCCCTTTTTGACTCGTCATATGTCTCGGGAGCAGAAAAACATTACTACGCGACGAGCTTCCTCGAAACTAGCTTATTGAACAAGTTCGGAGGGGGATTTCGGCTGTACAATTCTGAGAAGAGCGGAACAGCGTCGCTGTCTCATTGTAAGCGTTCAGAGAACAGCCAAAAATCCATATAATAAAATCGCGAGTACTGTCATAGAGTCTTAAACCGTCCACAAATCTAACACACGCCGAGAATGCCCTTTCGAGTAGCCTCAAATCTTCAACGCTTAGATTAGTAGAGTGGGCACATTCATCGTGCGTAAAAGCCGGTACAACCAGAGTCTTGACTAACATCAAACGAGTTTTCGACGGAAAGAAGTGACTATTACAAGTGACTGTGAAGCCTAGAGAACACCTTGGAAAAAATTTGACTAACTTGACGTTTGAAAGTCAGCTTCTTGTCCATAAGTAGTCCTAGATTGAGCACTCGATCTAGATATGGTACTACAACACCATTTAGTAAAATCCACGGGAAGAATTGTGGTTTCAAAAACACATCATTCAGTTCCATCGGCCTGTCCCAAAAATTCCGCCAGTGGTTACCCCCTCGAGTGTCTATGAGATTAAATAATTCAAAGTCTCGTTGCAGCGGCAACGTTCCATTTTATTATTTCAGTTGTTTTACGCTGGCTTAAAAATGGGGAATTTTCCCAAAACTTTAATGAAGCTTTGAATATCCTATTTGCGAAATAGTTGAACACGATCAACAATATAGGAGCGAAGGTTTTTTTTGACAATGTTAAATAAATTGCAGGATTACTTAATGGAAATTCAACGGAATCCAGAAAAATCCAAATTTTGTAAGCTACGGCTGCTTTGTAGATCTCTTGCTGGCAATAACGTTTACTATTTAACTGTTACTGCTCCCACTGATGAGGAAACCGCCAAAGTGAGTAAATTTTTCATGATTTTTATCGTCACATGACTGCTACTCTCTATTTAAAACAGAAAAAACGAGCAATCGTTGTAAGTTCTCGTGTACATCCCGGCGAAACACCAGCCTCTTGGATGATGAAAGGTTTAATGGACTTTATCACTAGCGATTCATTTGTGGTGAGTGTAGTCATTTTATTCCCAGTATTTTCTTTAAACATAAAACGTGAAACATGACAATGTTAATCAGGCAAAGAAACTTCGGCACAAGTTCATCTTCAAACTGATACCAATGCTCAATCCCGACGGTGTCATTGTCGGCAATACGCGCAGCTCTTTAACTGGTAAAGATTTGAATCGACAATATCGCACCGTGATCCGGGAAACATATCCATCAATTTGGTACACCAAAACAATGATCAAAAGACTGACAGACGATTGTGGCGTTATGATGTATTGCGATATGCATGCTCATTCCCGAAATCATAACATTTTTATATATGGCTGTGAAAATCGACGGACACCCGAGAAGAAGCTGACTGAACAAGTATTTCCGTTGATGTTGCATAAAAACGTTGCGGATAAGGTAATTGAGTTGTGCGGTTCTATTTGGTTGTCACTAATTGTGAATTTCGAATTTACAGTTCTCATTCGAAAACTGCAAATTTAAAGTACAGAGAAATAAGGAAGGAACCGGCCGTATAGTTGTGTGGATGCTAGGCGTGACGAATAGTTACACAATGGAGGCTTCATTTGGGGGATCGACCATCGGGAGCCGGAATTTGACTCACTTTTCAACAGCGGTAAGAATATCTTTAACTGCCTCACATTCCCATAAGCTTAACGATTTAAAATATGAACGGGAAATGTATGTTCACAGGACTACGAGCATATTGGTCGTGCGTTTTGTGAAACGCTAATGGACTATTCAGACGAAAATCCGATCAAAGTAAAGAAACGCGAAAGATTTAAGAAAATGTTGAAGAGAATGAGAAAGAAAGAACGGAAACTCAGAAAGGCGACGAAGTTGGAAAAGAAATTGGCAAAAGAAAGACAAAAATTTGATTTCATAGTCGAGGGCCCAATGAATTGTGCGGGAAAAATTGTCGAGTGTTCGGAATAAATTTTTCGTTGGACTGAGACCATTACCCCGTTTTCGAATTACAAAAGTTGTGGTATCGTTGATGTACGGTCACAACCCGGAACGAGTATCTCTCGACGTAATGATATTCAATTCACGAATTTATCACAAACGGATGCTTAAAAAAATCTTTGAATTCCTCGAACAAACAACTTGAATTTTCACCACAATAATTTCCCGTCGTTCATATTTTCCATTTCATTGATTGAGATTCAGTTTTTCGCTTAACGATTGGTTAATCGTCGTTTTGCTTGTGTGTGTATAAGAGAGAGAAAAGTTCATTTATTCGATTGAAAACAGACTCGTGTCAATCAAGCGTAAAATAGAATTGTTCAGAACAATACACAAGTTCAAGATATCAAGACCACGTTATGGCATTTAATTCACTGCCGGTTTGTTTGTATTAATAGGATGGCGCAAACGCATTGTTGGATCGACAGTTTGCGAATTGTTGTCATTTCATTTACCTTGTAGAGATTATCCTTAAAAATACGTAGCAATTATCTATGAGGAGATATAATTTGGACATGGTGAGTCAGTCCGATACGAAGACGGCGAGTCCAACGAAAGATACAATTTTCGCTATCTACCTCATATAGATACAAGAGGTGGTATTCTAGTGTTCAGTGTTCTAGTGTACTGAAAAGGAAATTTCTATATCATCAAACCATTCATAAACTAGTGGATCTGTTACTTCTCCTCTCTGAGCGTATTGAATATACCTCTGCGATTATTATCTATCTCAAGCGAATATTTCTGCCACTGTTTCGATCTGGGAGACAAGTGCAATGCGTTATTCATCTCCTTCAAAGTCTTTAAAAAAAAATGCCACATCACTTTAGGCGGTAACCCCTCGGGCCATGGCGACATGGGCAGAAAGATAAGCAATCTCAAGAGGCTACTTATACTTCTTCTGCATGTACATGTCTAGTGAATTATATGCAAAATGAAAGTAAAAAATTTACTTTCAATATTGGAATTGCGCGCTGGTTTCCTGTTTTACCGCTGTCAGCAGTTCGGAAGTATTTTACTTCTGAAAATGTCCATTAATCCAGCTGTGAAAATCTGAGAGGTGCTAGAAGAAGTTCGGGTATTTTTCGTCATCTGTTTTTAGGTTGTGGGAAAGTGGTAGGGCCAACAGAAACATGTACAAGTGTTTATGAATCAGTCGGTCCATGCTTTGTTTAAAAAAAAGGCGCGTATTGATGGGTCTGCTTGGAAAGTGAAAATACAGTCGTTTTTTGAATGAAATTGCTTCGCATTATATAATGAAGCATACACCGATGGATTTAACATTTATATGCTACTGTCTCTATTGTTTACTTGAATAATTTAAAGAGCCATCAATCAATAAATTGAGATCGCAATGGTGACAGCAGACAAAAATCTTTATTCAAAAGTATTTTAGCCATCAAAGGCAGTTTTTGTTTGGAAAATTAATAATCTTTGCTCATTCTCTTCGCGCAGATACAAATTATCACAACTTTAAGAGTAGTTTACATTACTGCCGTAATGTGCAAGAAAAATAATATCGGCAGAAAGAACAAAAGAAAGCATTTGTTCTTCTTCCAGAGATTGTTTTTCTTGCAAATTACGGCAGATTGGATGCTGCTGAAGGCATTCATTACATGAGGGAACCATTTTGTGATAAAAGGAAACTCACAAATGTGTTTTTGACAAGTTTAGAGTTGTCATACCCGAGCCGATGGCGAGGTATGTAACTACACTTGTCGAAGAACTCTTACCGAAGCTTGTTGCTCAAAAACACACCTGTGAGTTTTCTCTTGCCATAAAATGGTTTTCGAAGAAATGAAGTACGTTGCAACATCCAATGTAGTCTGTTTACTGCCTGCCACACGCGAAAGTTGGATTTCACATAGAAACTGATGAGAAATGAACCGAGAATTTCCACCATGTAGTGGATCATTTTCGCACGT
>JANTFA010141731.1:0-12136 GCA_026413405.1 Phytosciara flavipes
GAAAGAAGTAGATGAAGAAACAAGATAGGAGGAGGACCCGTACGAGTATAGTATGGACGACATTATGGCTAATTGTCCATGAAGGGTATGCATCTTCCTCTACAACACAGCATCTTTCGATCATTCCATTGAAACATAAGCCCTCGTTAAAATTGCTTGTATCAATTTCGAAGGTCCTGTACGAAGTCTTGATTGACAAAAATCCAACAAAATCTGATCTTAAGTCAACAGGTCTACCGCCTCACTGTTTTCATTATGTTTCAAACAAAAAAAAAGTTTTCCGAAAATAGGATGTCATTTACTCGATTCATACGCGTAAAACCCTAAGGGTCTCACACTCGAAGTCCCTAGGAGATGACCCACTAACCCGATTCCAAGAAGCTTACTTTTCCTGTGTTAGTGTTACCAGTACACTTCTCTAAGGTCCCTAAAAACATGTGCCATTAGCCCGATTCCTCGATTCCAATAAACTTTTTCCCCGTATTGGTATTGCCAATACCTTTCAACTGACGAAAGACAGATAAAATTTATCTGATTTATATGGGACAGTTTTATGACCCCGCTCTCCTCCTGCCACACTTGTGTCACGCGAGTTGACTAAGCCCCTTCCCCTCGGTTCATTATGACGCGTCAATTGCATCAATCTTCAGTTATTGGTAATGTGTCTTCGTTTCTTGAACAGCACCCAATCGTAGGAACCCTGTACTATCAATTTACTCCATGCCCAACCACCACCAAATGTTTTACCCTTGTGGACGTGGAGTTGGACGAGGAGCTCTGTTTTGCAAATGTATGCGCCATACCATTTTTTGTACGACTTTTAAAATGAAAGGATGACAATCTAGCTATTCTTTGCTGCGTGCTTAATTCCACACTGACACGTGCTCGACTCAAGTCAACCTTTGAAGAAGGACAACATAATATGGAAAACCGAACCTAGTTTAGGACTTCTACTTTCACTTTAAAGTTCGTCATTGTTAGTGTAGTAACGCCGTTTTCACCCAAAGGACTGGAACTGAAATTAATTTATCGAAAAGTGGCTGCAGGAAGTCTCAACATTTTGCGCGTTTGTCTTAACTTCTCGTTACGTAACGTTACTGTCGAACCCGCTGTCAGACTCCCTCTCTTGACGTTGCGTAATTTATGAACTGCTCCTATGCATAACTTGTGACAGACATTCATTTTATTGCTGATTTGGCATCTATGGCTGACCACAGAAAGTTCTGCTCTGGCGTGTATTCGAAATCGACGTGATACAAACAAAAGAGTGAAAGCATAAGACTCTCGTACTTCGTACGGGTCTACAGATCTCTTCTCAGATCGTTCAGCCAACCATACTGGTACATCGATTGTAAACTGATTGACCGAATGATATAGACAGAAGAAGAAGTTTTTTTTCTTTCTTTCTTTCTCTATCCCCAAATATGTCCATATTCACTGAAAAGAGCTTTTAATAACTGTTGGCCTTTATTTTCAGTTAACAACCGAAAAAAAACTCAGATAATTCAGATAAATCGAAACAAAAATGCGATTCTCGTTATAACAAATTTATTCAACGGTTCATCTTTGGTTGCTTCTTTTGATTCGTTTCAATTTTTGCCAATGCTCTGTGTGTAGCTACGCTTGTAAAATAGATAATAGATACACACGCAGGCCATTGATTTTTCTTTCTTCTTTCTTTTTTTTTGTACAATCCATAACTGTGCTGTATGGGGTCTGGTCATCGACCTACATTTCAAAACTAATATAACTCGGTGAATTTTGAAGATGTTTCTATGAACGAGCTATTTACATTATAAAATCTCTCTCCCTTTGTCTAGACAACGTTTAGCGAAATATGCGAAGGATTATATTTTATTGGATTGGGTGGGAAGACAGATTCTCGGTGTGCATACACATCATGTAAACCGAGTGGTTCTCGTAATCTAGGTAGAAAAAAATTGCTGACAATTAATTAGAAGCGAAAAACATTTGTCGGACATTGTAATGTTCCCTGTACCTCAAATGAAAAAACCAACAAAACAAATTCCATGAATTACACTCAAAATTATGTTTTGTTTTTAGAATTATTTTGAGGAACTTCACCTCCTCTGAGAAAATTATTTTCATCGAAAATGTATTTCAAGATCGTTATGAAGGATCTCTGTGTTCTTCTTTCAACTCATTTAAACTTTAAGGTGCTAGTTCATTTTACTCTTCATATTCTGCAATGATTATATCTCCCACAAAGGTCGTGAGTGGATCAAGTGCACTGATGCTGGTTCATTTAAAGATACCGTATGCAGTGCTCTCATCTCCCACAATGATCGTTTTCGGAACATTCTCAAACTATAATCTTCAGATAATATATAGGTCTGGGTCAGGTGCGACGATTTCTGTTATGCGAATGGGGCAGACCGTGTGAATATACCGCAACGATAAAAGCAAAATGAAAAAGTGTTTCTTAAATTAATTTTGGACTCGAAACAGGTCAGTGCTATACCATAGACTTAGCATGGAAATTATTGACCGGAATAATTCAGATAAAGTTCAGGTTTATTTTGAACTGATCTGAACCTGACCCGATTTATGATTGACCTGAACTAAGGGGTCGTTCATAAAGTATGTCCCGTTTTGAGGTAGAGTGGGAATCTAGCCGAAGTGTGACAGTCCATACAATTTTTATTAGATTTCATATATTTTTGTATGGAATGGGGGAAGGGGTGTCTGATAATCGTCGATTTTAGCGTGCCATACCTTATGGACGGCCCACAACCTGATGCCGCTTGGTTGTAACAATTAAGAAGATTGGACAAATTAGGCTAGTTGAAACCTCGGTTGAAACAATGCTTTGCACATATTTACAATCGAAATATGAAACTTTTTTCACAAATCATATGTTTACACACTCGGCCTACGTTCTCGTTAGTATATGGTGTACGTTTGTTCGCATACTATTTCTATGCTGGGTCTTGGGTCTTCGGGTAATCAAATGAAGGCATTGAATTGAAAAGAGATTTTTATACAGAATGGTCTAGGGTTGCGAGTTAGCTAGGCGCGGCATCAAGTATACGCGATAATTATTGTTACGCACTTACTGCCAAAGACGATATAACATTACTTATGTGTATGGATTCACACTTGACAACTACAATTCCGTTGTTTCGGTTCATGTGATGCAAATATCTCTATTTACTTCGACGCGGTCGTGACAATCCATGATTGTTTAATATCAACATGATTCGTTTATCGCTCACCTCACACGTTTCAAATTGAGATCGATTTTCGCACTAAGCTGTATGGCAAAGTATTTCACTGATTTTAATTATGCAAAGTGTACGCCGATGGAGGTAAATCCAAATATAATTCGTCGTGCAGCTTTAGGTCAACCAAAATATACATTTTTATTGGTATGGTGTGCTATGTATACACACCCAGTGTCAGGGCCGCAGCTAAATAGGTGCTAGGAGGTGCCGAACACCCCCTAAAATTTTGAAAAAAGTGCATTTTTCTTCATTTTGCTTAATATTATAATTCATTTTTTTTAGCCGTGAGCATCCCCTGATTACCCCCTAGCACATTATTCTAGCTACGGCCCTGCCCAGTGTATTGTCTACATAATGTCGAATTATGATTATACCGAAGACTAAAGAAAAGAAAAACAAAATCGTCTTGTCTGTTGAATATGATGTGTCTCTTATAAGTCACTTACTGGCGGAGATAGAGGTTGTCAGCATATAAGTGTTTTTTATGTCGCGTTTAAATACTCGAACAAGACTTTTGCCCCCATGCAGGTTGATGTATCATCATGTGTATCATGTGGGTGTGGTGTTTGGGTATCGTTTTTTTCTTCTGAAATTGCACTACACACACACAAAATGATAGTGTAAGTTAAGTATGTTTCAAATGCTCACGCGGTTAAATAGACGAAATCAGTCAGTCAGTGGTACACAGAGAGATGAACTTCAATTGAAATAAATTGAAAATGGTTTTATGAAGATCTGGATTGCATTTTAGGAATAGAAGGGAAAATAATCTGACTCGAATGTAGTCAGACAGAAGTTAGTTAAATGGATATGGGAGGTCGTAAAATACGTTTTTTTTTGTGGGTCCTCCATGGCAGTAAAACGATGATTTTTTTCGTCTTTCGGCTGTTCGACATTTATATAAATTTCGGATGGAAGGAAATTTATGAGTTTAAATTTAGTCTCGAGTCAATATATAACTGAGAACATCACTGGATGTTCATTTGAAAAGAACAGAACAGATGATGTGCATCAATTGAATGGGGAAAAAATGGAAATTAAATGTTTTTCGTTTTCAAGTCTTAATAATGATGAATTGGCAAAAGTGTGAAAACCCAAACAGTCTTCACAACAACAACAACAACAACCACAGCAACAAAAAAAGTTTTACAGCCGAGAGACACTGTCGTCTCCTTTCTGTAACCATCTGTAATATTCAAATTACTTCGTTTAAGTTTCCCAGCATAATCGGACAGTTTAGTTGGAAGAAAGAATTTTTGTTTTATGCTTCTTTTGCCCTTACCTCAACGTTCATTCACAGAGATTCTTATTTTAAAAAAACATAAGGAGGACCCGTACGGGTAGTGCACAACGTATTTCTCGTTGTCCATAGAATCCAGACATCTCAAAACTACTCTGCAACACTGCATTGGAAGTCCCGTACGAATTCTAATTTGGAAATTAATAATCCACCAAAATCAGCTTCAATTCACTCTGGACAAAAAGCCAAAAACAATAAAATCAAAGATGGCGGCTGGCGGCCATATTCTTAGAAAACTGTAAATACACCACCGCTTCAGAGGAAATTTACTCGAGGTATCGACACTATCTTCACTGAACGGTCGAGTAGCTCGACTCAGGCTCACTCTATGCGTTCTAACTTCCGAACCCGTGATTCGATTCTGACACACTGGATTGGTGTCGTCAATACCTTTCATTTGCACCATGTATCAACTAACTTTGTACGAGCATCACTTGGCCGTCTGCAACATGTTTTTCCAGGCTGACAATTCCCAACGAAGAATTCCGATCATTCTTAAATTTGAGAGGACTGCGTCGCAACACCTAGCCTTTCGTCGACCTGCACTCCTGTTTGGTCTTCAATATTTTCTTCGGAATTCACGTGTTAAGACCGCTTCATGGTAATGAATACTGGGTGAATCAATGAACGAGCGAATGAATTAAGAAATAAATTCAACGCCCCCTAATATAAAATGTCGCATATCGCTAACATGTCTAATACAACGCTGCGATTCCGAAGGCAGTTTTGCGTTTCTTTTTAAATCTCGAGCGGGCTTAAGGCGTCAATAAGATTTCCAGCCATCCGTTCCACATGACCGAGCCACCGTAGTCTACTCAGTTTGATGATCCTGATTATGTCCGGCACTTTATAACGAGCTGCGTTAGCTCAACGTTGTACCTTCTGCACCATCTGTTGTGATGCGGATTCAGAACTGGACCGAAAGTTGTACGCAAGGCTTTACTGTCAAACGTGAGTAACGTCTGCGTCTTCCTTTTGCGCCATGCACCACTACTCCGAGCCGTATGTTACTATATCGGTTTTATCACCGATCTCTACAGTGTTCACTTTGAAGCTCTGCTAACCAACTTGGATTTCAGGATGTTCAGTAGACCAAAATTACTCCTGTTGTACGCGCATCACTATCGATCTTGCTCGTCTTCGAACTAAAACTAACATTTGTGGATACGAATTGCGGAAAAAAGTCCACATTGATTGGTCTCGACGGAAATTTTTTTCACTGCTGATTTGGCATCTAGAGGCGACCACAGAGAGTTTGCCATAACTCAGGGATTCGAACTCGACGTGTTAGAAACGTAAAAGTGAAAGCATAAGACCCTCGTAGCTACTTCGTACGGGTCTAAAAAATATTGAACAACGAAATAAGACACACTCACACACAAATACGCCAAAGAAAAGCATGCACTTTGTAGGAACAAAAAACAAAATCCTGTGGGTGCTCGTATAGAGTTACAAGGCGATCGCATCAAAGCAGTACAACGTTAAAGTTTATTGTAATCAGAAACCTGTTCCCAACCAGAATTCTTTCAATACCTGCGAGTTGCTACACAACACAGAAGTCATAAGTGTTGTTTCCATTGAACGCTTGTAAAACGACGAGCGTAAAAAGTACACAGATGTCCATCATATTCGTATTCGTACATCATAATTCAACCGTATGCCATGTAGTAATATGGTTTGTGATGGAAACGAAAAAAAAGGCAGAAACATTTCTTACATCTCTGGCTGGTTGATGGTGTGTATGGGTTTCTACAAATTTGAGAGATGAATATGCTGTTATAGTTAAACACACCAGGCTGTAAATAATATTATTTTGACACTGGTTGTTAATATAAAAGCCATACCGTAGGCCGATTAAAGTTTATTTACTTTTACGGCTATGTTAATGCGGCTCCTATACGGAGCGTTTTCTTTCGGTTTCGGTATGATGAGTGTGATGTACATAAATGAAATGAAATTAAAAAGGGAAAAAATGTTCAGTTTTTGTTCAGAGGTTGAAATAGTTGAGCTAGCTGCTCGTTCAATTATAAGACTTCAACACTTCATTGATGTGTTTAATCCGAAGAATGGAAATGAATGAAACGTGTGGTGTTCACATTGATTGTTTTTTAGCAACAGAATTATTCGTACGAAGTATGAGGGTCTCTTGCTTTCACTCTTACGTTTGTAGCATGTTGATGAAAGATGAGCAAAATCGGTCGAGCCGATCCAGAGATATGGTGCTGTGTTCGAGGTCTAGTTAAGGTTCCCGCATGCATTACCCAGATATCAAACCAGCAATGAAAAAATGTCCGTCCGTGGAGAGGATAGCTTGAGTAAAACAACACCAATCTTGATTGGACTTTTCCTCTCGATTTGTATTCACAAAGCCCAGTTTAAGTTCGGAGAAGTCGAGCTCATCCAGAATTAGTGCTATTTTGGAGGTGTAGCTGACTAGCATATCTTACCGGTAGTCAAAGCCTTTTCTAAACATTTTAACTGGGGAGGGAATCGTATCAGGGACCCAGTTTTTGCCCAGATATTCAATATTCCTGTACGTTGGTACAATTACTTTCCATATATTTCATCCTGACTGCACTGTGGTGGACTCATAGGAAGTGGAGTGAACTAACATTTCGAAGAAGACGTAAATTACAGGCCTAGCGTAGGCTGGCTGAAATGGTGACAAAATACAGTAGCATTATGCGAGAAGCGAATGCCAGCAAACTCAAGGGCGAAATCTACACGACGGTAGTACGACCTGCGCTCACATATGGTTCAAAATGATGAACTTTGTATGAAAAGTTTGGCAGAGATCTGACAACAGCAGCGATGAAAATGTGACGCATGTTCCTTGGCGTCACAAAGTTGGATTACATCAAGAGTGAACATAATACGAGACACGTTGAACATAAAAGAAACCATCGTCGACAAAGTCAAAGAACGAGAGAAACGGTTGGTTTGCTGAAGTCTACTCACACGATGACAACAATGTAGCGAGAAAAGTTCGTTCGATAGACATCCCTAAAGTGAGTGAAAGGGGAAGACCAAATCACAGTTGGGCCGGCCAACACAAGCTAACACAAGAAGGGAAGAAGGAAATCGCGAATGCAAGGCCTGCAACACGATCAATGAGAAACGCATACCGGCCATGAATTAAATCAAAAAGTTAAAACGCTGACCCTCAAAGTCAAAATGACTAGAAAATCAGGAAAATTTTTGCAAACACTAGTCATAGGCCAAAATAGAGCCAGGAGAAGATGAAGAGATGGATTCTATTCAGAATTCAATTTCCAAATTAGACTTCGTACGGGACTTTTGAAATGGCTGTAAGCAATTCTAACAAGGGATGAGTTTGTATAGGAGGTAGTGTGTTGCAGAGTAGTTTTGAGATGTATGTCGTTTATGAACTAGCTAGTCTATGCCGCATACTACTCGTACGGATCCCCCTTAATATGCTGTTTCCTATAACTTCGATTATAACATGCACTTATAAGATTGCAAAGTGTATTTCGTTGTCGCCGTCGTCGTCGCCGGATACACCTTAACAAACAATTTTACTGTTCTGGTGTGTAAGAGCGACTTCTTATTGTCAGATATACAAAAAACTATATTTTCACCTGGAATTGATAAAAAACGAAATTTTTTCTATTCTGTCGAATAAGGAAACGCGCATATGTAAAACACCGACACACCGGTGTGCAAGTACTCTCTTGTTGTTTTACAGAATTACTTCATGTCACTTTCAAGTTAAAAACAAATCAACATTTTCCTTTGAAATATCACTTGGCTGAATCATATTTTTTCTCGCATAAACTTGCTTGGCTTAGTAATGAGATATTGTGTGGCGTTAGCGTTTCTGTATGTATGTGCGGATGATGGAATGAATAATTGAGTAAGCCGCTGATTGATAAGAATAGTAATGATGTTATTTAGTCGACGATTTTATTAATTTCGTTTTCGTATTACGAATGATTCACCGTGATTCTATTTCTGATATCATTGCCTTAACTACTGTTTTGATTATGTATGCTAGGCTAGGAGCTAGGTACACTGTGCTGTTGTTATCGCATGTATTTACATGGTTTCTTTTTACGTAATAGCCAGTGGATGGAACTTTTTGGAAAATCTCAGAGATTACTGGAGATGCTACTTTGTACTGTCTTCACATTCATAACTCATATTTATCAGTTGATCGTTTCCGTCCTAAGATAAGACTGTACAAGGGAGATTGTTTGATATGTCGCTTCACGATGAGTAAACATACCTCGACTGAAGCGCTCGGATACTTTTACTCATCTGGATGCGATATATGAAATTACCTTCCTTTTGTTTAGTGTGATCTACTATTAAACGTCAATTATTTTTTCGTTTATCTGTTTTGGACCAACTGATTTGAGGTAATTCCGTGAGTCGTAACTCGAACCAAGTGATGATTTTTCATTCGAAAGGCTAAAAACCAGAAAAAATCTCGAAAATTGCCTTCATTTTTGGTCCTGATGTCGCATGTACTATTTCTATACTCTCACTTCTTTGTTCTAATGAAATCCTGCTCATACGAGAAGAGCTATTCAAGTACCTTCTACCTCGAACTAATTATTGCCCAATTTTTGCCGAATACTTCACAATTCTAGTAGATTCAAGCAGATAGAACGATTCTTCAGAACCTTTTAGGAGCCATTCACAAATTCCGCACGCTCAAAATTACGATTTTCAGACTACTCATACCCCTGAACGCCAAAATGTATGGAGAAAATTTCAAAATTTATGAAAAGTACGCTTTTTTGTCAGACCATCCTTCCCTCCTGTGTGGGTCATAAACAAATGACGTCACGTTTCTACAATGCTGTCAGCAGACTATAACTCGAAAATTCTGAACTGTTTTCAGTCAATAATGTGTCCTTGCCCTCCAAACACACCACCAAATACTCAATGGATACGATATACTTTTGACTCGAAAAAGTTCTCAATTCACGCCGTAAGTGTGCCACAAATTCAAAAATACAAAGTACGTCTAGGATTCCTGACGCAGCTTTAAATCACCCTTTACATACAAGAATGCGTCGAAATACATTTTTTGGTTCACTTTTTCATCGATTCGTTCACTAAAAATTCAAATTTTGGGCACACTTACGGCGCCAATTGCCGAGCTATGAGTGATTTTAATCTGATGGCAGCACGTGACGTCCTTTGTTTAAATGACCCCTTAGAGGTATCGGATGATTATTTTTAATGTGTCCGTTGTAATTTGCCCTATGTTCTCACCTCAATGGGTCATCAAAAAATCGAGTTTTACTGATGGGTTGAATGACATTTCTAGTGAGAAAGGAGCACCATTCTCTCTTCCGTGTGGAGAAAATGAAACTTTTCTCATTTGAACTGTCACTTAAACATGAACGTTTTCGGAAATGGTATGACAGAAATAGGAAATTCCAAGTCGAGCGAAATTACGTCACTCATGATGATTCTTGTTGGAATTCCCTATTTTCTCCCCACGGTGAACAAGTAACAGTAGAATATTTTTATCATTTTTTACATTTATCACACATGCTTCCAGCATGATAACTTTGAAAGCAAAAAAAAGTTTTTTGATTGAGCTATGAGCTTATAACTTCTCCGAATTGTATTTTCCCAAATTTGACTTATGAGTAATTTTAATGTAATGTGAACGGACATGTAATTTGTATTAAAAAAGAATTCGCTGGCTCCCTTCCAACTTTTTCATAAATGCAGTCAGTTGTTACTCGAAATGTTCAGACACAGGGAGTCCATCATCTTCCAATACCTACCTTCAGCCTGGCATGTCCAATCCCTTTTAAGGTACAATTGGTTTAATGTTGCGCCCCAGTTCTGTTATTTTGTCATCTCATTAGTGGAAACGTGAGAGAGCTAAAACTCTTACTCGATACAAAGTAGCAACTTTTCGGGTTCAAACAATTCAAAATTTAAGATTTTCATCTTTTTTAAAGTCCTAAGGTGAGCGACGCACTTGAGCTGACTTTACGCCGTCAGAGAAGAGCGAAGGGCCACTCACTCTTTTTGATAAGCATGACTAACCAGTGATTAATCGATGATCAATGTGTGTTTAACCAGTGAAAGTCTGGTCAATCGTCGTAAGTCAGTTGAAAATCGCGTTGACTCACTAAATGAAATTGTGTTAAATCACCGACTTTATGCATACCAATTTTTGGTTAGTCACTTTGCTCGGATTCTCGGATAAGGGAATAATATCCCAAATCTCATTTATGTAACATCACCACCACACATTACTACCTTATGCTACCTTCGATTGCGTAATACCTCCGGGTGTTGTGCTATTAGGTAAAATTAATTGTGGTACTCTGGTATGAATTCTTCATAAATATACCTCGCGCATAATAATTTGAGGTCTTGAATTAGGGGATGTAGAAAATGAGGAAAAATGTTTCGGTGTATCATTTCGACAAGTATGGAACTAAAATGAACGTTGTGCATCGAAGTTTTTGAAATGTTCGTTTAGGTATAGGGCAGGTAGAATAATAAAAATGAAACGAAAAAAATTAACATTTTGGCTGAAGGATATAACCCATGCTAATATTACGACACTTTTTTAACGTTCTTTTTAAGATTTACAACGTTAGGCAACCGGTACGTTGAATTTTTATACTGCGAATGCATTGCCATGTAGATTTCCAATACCATCTTTATTACAGGCTGTGTATTCGCTAAATTTAAGAAGGCAGCCTTTTAGCAACCTCCAGAGTTTTGTTTGTGAAATTAGAGGGATTGAAGTCGGTCAGAGTACCTTGAAAATTTCGTAACACTGTAACGTGTAACGAGTCAAGGTAGTCGATAGATTCTTTTTTAAATCGGCGTGACCCTCAGCGTTCTTTTAAGTTCAAACGAGTCGGCTGGATGCATTGGATGCAAAGTATAAAGTTGTAGCGCTTATACGCCCATACATTTCTCGAAGTTTTACGGAAATATTGAAGAAATCGTCGGCGCAAGTACTTTAATTTTAGACTGTGCATCCAGCAGATTTGTTTGAACTAAAGAAAATTATACTTTGGATTACTATCTAAGATTCTTCTGAAGAAATCAATAGTTTAATGTGTCGTTTAGACCGAACGCCGAGGGTCACACCGATTTTTAAAAATCGATCGGCTAACATGACTGACTGAAACAAACTCTGTGAGGATCCAATTCTACTTCAAACGTTGAAACTGTTCTTAGATCTTAGATCGTTATGTTACAGATGTCACTGAAATTTCATCAATTTGAAATTTGGGAAGTGTTTCAAATTGTGTTGTCGGTTGTCGTTCAACGACTGGTTATCCAACACGACGCAACGAAGGGGCAGATAAAATTGTAAATTTCGTTGAGCAAAGGATTTTCGAAAGAAAAATGTCTGAGGATTTGCAATGATTTTTGAGGATTTTCTGTCTTTAAATTTTGATGGATTTTCTTTTGTATTTTCTATGAGTCGATGAAAAAGTGAACCAAAAAATTAATTCCGACGCATTCTTTGTATGAAAAGGGCGATTCAACGCTGCGTCAGAAAGACAAGACATGCTTTGCATTTTTGAATTTGTGGCACACTTACGGCGTGAATTATGACAAATTATGCCCTAAT
>JANTFA010141742.1:0-12135 GCA_026413405.1 Phytosciara flavipes
TACTTTTTGTCACACGATGTGGTTATCATCACATCTAGTGACAAAAAGTATCACTTTTCGCAACTTGTTGCATAAATTAATATTTTCTACGTTGTGAACGAAAGATGCGACGAAGCAGCCCGATATTTCAGCACTAGATTGACAAAATATTTTTTTCCAGCTCCGGGCCATAATCATCATCTTTCCGTTAATGTGTTTGATGTCATATGAGTGAAAATCTTTTCACTGACACATTCAATACGTTCGTTAAAGTGCGAGAAAAGTCTCTCGCGCACTAGTGCAAGAAAAACTTTAGTTTCTCGAACGCTAAAGAACTGTCCTCAGACGCTATCGGACCATTATTTCGAATATGAAGCGTCAATTTATAAATAAAAATCTTGCCGAGACCAGGCTTCGAACACCAGTAGCATTTTGATTAACAATCAACGACTATAGTCATTCTCCTACAGATGTACCCAGTTTATATAGAACTTATTGTTGAAGTACATCATATACTAAGGATTGACTACTCGATTTTATTCAAATCGCCTCTCTACAACCTCACATTGCATATGGGATATGTAAAGCAGTCTTCTAAAACATTCAAATGATTTTTTGCTTTTATGTGAATTTTCGGTAGAACATTAGTTGATGTTTTGCATTGAAAAGGTGTGGCTATGTGGGCACTCTGATTGCAAGGAACGTTATTTCTACCACGTTGTTGGTGTGATGGTAGAAAAACAACTATTTTACACCTGCGATCGAATACGACATGTTTTTACATGAGACAATTATTGTTTTAGATGCTAAGAAATCCAATTAGTTCAACATACGATGGCGCGACAATCGTAGCAGATTTGTGATTAACCTACTTATTATAAAGGACATGTCGAGTGCAGATAATTTAGCTTCGACAAACAAAACATTTTGAATCCATATAAGATTTGATATAATATATTTCACTAGACGGACAGAAATGGTTGCCACTATATTTGATTATAATAGATGAATGATGTTGGTACAATTCAGTGGATTAAAGCAACTGGATATAAGGTTAAATAAAGGTTGAAAGGCTATCGTTATCCTCCAGGTTTTAGAATGATTGATACCCAAAATGCAAAGAATATTTTCGGTTTACATTTCTCGACGGTGAAAACAAAGAAAAAATAAGGCAAAAGAAGCACCAGCTCAAGGGAATAAAATATTTTGTTGGATGTGCGAGACGGTACCTAACGATATAATTTTACTAAAATGATGTCGAATTTACATAGAAATGAAGGTGTGTCTTGATGTCTCAAATGTAATAAACAAAATTTATGCTAAAAGTGTTTGTGAGCTTTTAAATAAAAAAATGTTTAAAACCTGCAAATTATTGACAACAAAAACTGTCTAACGATCTCCAAAATATTATTGCTGTGTGATGTTCAACGGCTCTACTTACAGTTCACGTTTTATGTTTGATATGCTAGGCTATTACGTGTTTTATATTAGCTGCACACAAAAAATTCTGTTTTATGTTTCTCATTACACCCGAAACTTAAGTATGCCTTACATCACAACGATATGACACTCTGAAACGTTGAAAGGAGATATGTGTTATTCGAAAGTGGGGAAACTGCGGTTCTCATTTCGTGACGACACGCTTTATGCACGGCCTATTTGAATATAGTCAGTGCTGCCAGTAGATTCAAATCAATAATAACTCGACAAAATCCGTTTTTTAAAGTCGAATTTGAGTTCCATCACACAAATTAGGTGGTGTATTTAGGGAGCTACAACATACATCGTCATGTTTCACTGTGCCTAGCCACCTGTATGTGAGTATCTAACACACCTCTATGAGACACAAATGTGGCCAATTGAAACTGCTCAAAACCTATCGAGTGAATGTTCGTCTTACATTACGGATAGAGCTAGGTACTTGGTGGAGTACATCATACCTCCTTCTACTGAAGCGGTATCCATCCACAATAGATTTTACAATATATGAATAGCATACTAAAAGGATTTCAGTATGTGGCCAAGCATAACAACACCATCGGAGGCTTAGGTGAGGGGTCTGCGACCAACACACCTTTAATCTTATCTAAGCAAACAAACACATTCCATCAATCGAATGTGAACAATATTTAAAGCGTTCGTATTTAATGCATTGTGTCTTGTTGTGTGCTTCAGAAAAACGTTTGATGTGTCTTGTCATGTATGAAAGAGTTGATATAAGCAAAACGTATCTCTAGTTAAAGTGGACACGAAATAGTTATTTTTCTACTAAGGTAGGTAGGAAGGTATTTTCTCGCCCT
This sequence comes from Phytosciara flavipes, assembly GCA_026413405.1. Taxonomy (NCBI): domain Eukaryota; kingdom Metazoa; phylum Arthropoda; class Insecta; order Diptera; family Sciaridae; genus Phytosciara; species Phytosciara flavipes. Next base: position 2,280 of record JANTFA010141742.1, read on the forward strand.
AGAGGTCGATCCGAGGCGAAGCCGAGGTCGACAAGTCGTCGTATCGTAGTAGGTTTGATTGTTGCTTTATGATCTAAATGTTGTAGTCGCCAAATGTTCGCAGCCTGGTCTCGGCAAGATTCTTATTTATAACAAATTGACGGTTTAGTCAAGATAATTGTCCAATAGAGAAAGTAAACGTTTTTCTTACACTAGTGCACGAAAAACTTTTCTCGCACGCTAACAAACGTTTCGAAGGTGAATCTCCACTCATGCGAGATCAAACACATGCACGCAAAGTTGATGATTATGGCCCGGGATTGCGAAAAATTATTTTCCCTCGGAATCCTACAGTACAATAATATCTTGTAAGTCTGAAGGAGTACATCCCATCAATGGTTTTGATGTTCTTAGCGACTTTTGGCGAGTGCTTTACTCATTGAAAATTTGCAAAGGGACACACTAGATCCACAGTTGGCTAAATTCTAATTTAGTGAAACGGAAAAATGTCTCAAAAACATCCAACTGAAAAATAGTTTCTTTTCAGTGGAAACATATTTCCACGAAGATAGTAGTTAATACCTTTCCTTTTGTGAATTAAACTCATTCAAAATGTTTCGTTCTATAATTTTTCCTTTCATTTAACTGTACTGCCATCCGTCATTCCAATGGCATTTTATACTTTTCACTATTTTATGGCATATGTAAATGTAGAATGGAAAATTCCTTTTCACATTTCAACTTCATCAGGGTGTATAAATGCTGTAAAATAGTTTTTTGCGTACTCAAAAGATTCAATGTAAAAATGCTTCTCGAAGCATAAAAACATTCGTGCGATAAAAAAAAAATTGAATTATGGGTAGACATTATATCTAAGCTGAGATAGGAAAAAGTTGTACCCATTCTTTATGACGAGAGAAGGAAAAAAAAAACCTTTTGTAGCCATTTTATATTAATATCTCTCTCTCAGCGGAACAATGCACGTAATTAATTGGATTTTATCTGTGTCGGTTATGGAACCACGGAATATCTATTTTATCCAAGGTGTTTTTTCTGTTTCCTTTTAAAGCAGCGAACACTGTGTGCCCACATCCTAATTATGTAAAAGGCCGGACAACACTCACCTTCATAAAATCATTTCCGCCGTTTTTCATCGCAAATAAATTAGGAGTCGTTAAAATTAAGAATACCGAAACCGTTTCACTGATGAGATGGCTATGAAGTGTCTTCCATTTTTTTCTATCTTATGAAGAGCGTTCACTTTTTCATAATTATTTCCAATTACATTTCCCCAATTGGTTCAAGTGCAATACCGAACTATGTAGGGTTTTACCGTTCGTCCGCTATTTTCTTCGAATTTTCCTTCTTTTCTGCAGGAGAGCATCACTTTCTTCGTCAAAAGTCCTCATTCGTCCTCTGTTTTCACTCCAACAAACAACAACAAAAATTCCGCTCGCTACGCTCGTATTCTACTCTACCGTCATTTTATATTCTTGCATGTAAAAGTGATTTGAGACGGGACAAAATCATGTGTGATAGTAGAAGGTAAGAAGTTGTAGATGTTGCCACAGCCAAATTTGTATATTCTGTTAAAATTTTGGTTGGTGTGACAACCGTTTATCTGTATGGCGCTACATCCACAACAGCATACAGCCCTACAGAAAATTGTTACAAGAGAAGTGACACTTCAAACGAGGAAAGTCCTATTATCATCACATGGGAGCAAAGAAATGATAACAGATGGCGTTGCTTCTGTCGCACAGTGAAGCAACGCCATCTTTTATCATTTCTTTGCTCCCATGAGATAAAAATATGACTTTCCTCGCTTGAACTGTCATTTTGTTCATTGTTATCATTTTTCTGAATGGTGGAGAAAGTGCTGAACTTGAACCTAGAAAATCGAAAACCTGACCCTTACTTTACTCTTGACAAATACACTTCTTTGATTATGTAGCGTGAATTAAATGAGTCCGGCCAATTCAGGTCAAATTTAAATCAGGTGAGGTAGCTCAGGTCAAGTAAAACTGAGGTCAGATAAAACTCAGGAGAGAGAGATCAGAATTCGAAAATAGTCATTATGAGACTTGTTGATATGGCACAGTAAAATAAAATTTAAACCTCGAAAACACAACATTCAAGCCAAATATTGGTCGTTTATCAATTTTGTTTTGCAATACCGGCACGTAATCCTCACCTTTCTATGCATCCACTTTTGGATGGCATATCAGTGAATCTGTTTTTCTTTTTTATATCAATTTCGAAGAAAACGTTTCTCGCACGCGAATGAACTAAGATTAATTTTTTTCCTCTCTCTCTCTCTACACAAATAAAAATTCTGCACCACACAGAACTCAAACCGTCGAGACTACAAAAGATTTTTTACATGCCGCGAGCGTTGGAAAAAGTGATTCAATTATGAAAACACTTTATACGGATTTCGACTTTATGTATCTAGATGAAGCATGTAAATATTTTGGATGTCTAGCAGACATTATAACCATACACACACGGCTATGGAAACATTCATTTGAAACATTTTTTTTTCTCGCTCCACTTAATGTATGAAATGAATCGCGAAAATATATCACATTATTACGTGTAGCCCTCCGTTGCCTTCAGATGCTATTAGTTGAATTTGAAATTGTGCACGTTTTGCGAAATTGACTTATAAGTTATGACGGGGCCTACTGTTAACTGGAAAGCTTCAACTTTATAAGTCGACTTAGCAGCGCCATGCATTAGCACACGATTCTTCTAATGTATGGAATTGAATTAGTATCAAATTTTCACGGCATTGTAATTGCATTAAAATTGGTGGTAAGAGTGTTCGATGATGCCAAGTTCGTGATAATAAGGAAGCTTCAACCAACTCCGCTCCAATTTTCATCTTCTTGAGTCTTGCACTTGTGTTGTGTTGTCTTAATTATCATCCAATTTAGTGACATAATTTGCAACTTTTGCACTTCTGTGCAATGTCAGACTACCTTTTTTTGCACTAGTGCGCAAAAGGCCACTTGTCACTGCAATACGAATCGTATGGTGGTAAATTTTTGCATACTTTATCTGATACCCAGTGCGCTAACATGTCTTCATACGTTAAAAGCAGAAAATCAAAAGTTTGCTTAAAAACTATCGTTACCACATCAGGTACATCCTCCACCGACATCCTCTACCGACATCTTAAGATCGTATTTTCAGCTTTCGAACAAAACTTACCTGAAAATACAAAAAGAAAGTTCATTAGAACTACTGTTAAATATCATGCAGGAAGAGTGTGTCATTTTAATTTCAAATTGTCGCTATACTGCTAGAGCCACCTAACGGCGCAGCAGATCCATTCAGAAAGTAATAAACAAATTTTGGAAATATTGTAGGGCCGCATTATACTGCCCAATGAAACAGCGGTTTCATTGGTATTACACAATAAAATAGTAGTGGTCATGCGGTCGGTTTGTTTATACCGGCCTGGCATTTTAATATGTTTCGAACACAATTGATTAATTAACTCTGAACGATGTGTGTGTGTGTGTGTGCTTGCTGACTATTCCTGTCATTTATTACGAGCTTATTGATTTTTGTGATTTATGAGTTTCGAAAACACATGAACATCAAAATTCAAAGCCAAACAACACAATTTTGTTGGCTTCGAGTCAAAGGCATATTATTCAGAACTGAATGGCACTTGAAAATAATTTCATACAATCGACATAAACATGAGCGCTTTATTTATCCGTTCAATTTAAATTATTTGCAAAATTGTTGAAATTGACTGCATTTTGGTGTTTTAGATTATGTTTTACTATACCAAGGAGGTAATGTGGACTTTTCCTTACGGATGGGAACAGTTTTTTTACCAGCATACTATAAATGGGAATTCAATTTGATATGTCATATCACAATGAGTAGATGTACATCGAATTGAAGGTCGTCAAGATACTTTTACTCATCTGAATACGACATAGCCAATTACTTCCCCTGTATAGGGAATCTACTGTTTCGAGCAATATTACAGAAATGCGGAATTCCTTTGATGTAGTAAAATTTACTGTCACAATCATTTTGAAGCCTGCAGCCAACAAGAGCTAATTGCTTTCAAGTTTAACAAGGAACTACAGTCAAAGTTTTATAATAAGTCACATTTACAATTCAATTGCCGTTATTCATTCCACATGCATTTCATACCGATTTTACGACGCGTACGTATCATTTTGTTTTAGCCGAAAACACATACTGACATCTTCCGACTAAGACGTAAATCGTATAATCAGCGTGTGCTGGCTGAAATGGCGGCAAAATTCAGGAGTATTGTGCGACAAGCGTATGTCACCAAATTTCTACGGTATTGCGAAAAATCTACGGTAGTGCGACCTGCGCTCACCTATGATTCAAAATGCTGGACTATGTATGAACAATTTGACAGAGATATTTGCCGCATGTCACTACTTGGCGTTACGAAGTTGGGTCACATCAAGAGTCAACATATTCGAGGCACTTTAAACATTAAAGAAACCGTCGTCGACAATGTCAACAAACAATGAGCGCAATGACTGGTTCATTAAGACCATTTCAATAGCCAATCAATCCATCAGTACGTAGAAGGAGAAGGCGAAGAGCAAAACATAGCTGGACTAACCAAATGCGGCAACAGCAACAGCGATATGGGTCAACACAAGGAGAGAGAGAGAGATAGAAGTATCGTATTCGGATTTGACGCTAGATAACATGTGACGTGTGTGACTTATTTTAATTCTTTGACTGTAAAACCTCTTCCACACAATATATGATTGACGTGCATATCGTCTACCAAAGTTTTCATACGATATTCGACAGATGAACTGTCAAATAAATATTGCGAACGTATGGAATGTTGGCATTATTGTGAAATGATTGTGGCACGAGCACAAGTCAAAAATGGTTATGCGGTTCGATAAACGGCATTACAGAACACTTACTGTTAAACATCGTTCGTTGTTCTCAGTCAAAGGCCAAACACTAAGAAACATATGTGTCATTCACACACTGCACGTAGAACTATGCGAATGAATAGAACAATTTCAAGGAATTCATTCAAATAGTAATTCTTTGTGAATTTATATTTACTTCTCAGAGCCCGTAAAGTACGCAATTATATGCATCAAAGAGTAGGAACATTGAAGTGTATTATACATTGTGATGAATAACTTGGTACTCTGATTCTCTGATCCGAGTCGAAACAAAAAGAGGCGAGTATGCTATGCTCTTCGTTTCAACCGTTTCTTTTTATGTACACACACACCCACACATAGTTCGGTATGGTAAATAGAAATGGAAAGGAAAAAAAAATAAATGAGCGAAAGAAAAGAATGTTTAAGTCTGCACTTAAAATAATAAAAAAATCGTCTTATGCAAAGCTCTTCAAATAAAGCATTATAAAAGAAAGGGATTACACGACAAGCTATGACGTGAAAGAATTAATATCAAAGGAAGAACCATTACACGGAAAAGTACATTTATTTGTAGCATTGAAAATATAATTTTCCTGTCATTTCTATGGTGTTCCCAAGTATATTTTCCGTTCATTTGATATTCATTTCAAAGGCAAAATCTTTTTTTTTCGTCTTCTTTTTCTTCTTCTTCTTCTTCTCTTCCGTCATTTATTGCTTCCACAGTAAGTCATTTTTAATGAATTTCGTACGATAATAAATTTTTGGAATGGAATCAATGCGATGTAATTGCGGAAACTTTTCGAGAAGAATTAATGGTTGACGGTGAAAATGATTGAAAAGAAACGAAAGGAATAAATGAATGCGACTGAACGAATTGGTTTAAATGGAGGTCTTTAGGTGTCTGTTAGAATTAATTAACTTTTTGTTTACACAAAGTGTTGGTTTTTTTCTTCTTTAAAATGACAAATTCTTGGGATTAGTTGGAAGGTGTAGGTGGGGGGGTATTCACCCGCTACGAGTAACCAGAGACTTTTTTTTCATTTAATGAGCTACTACATGTGTCCCAATTTTCAGATATGAATAATTTGTTGATAGACGTTGTCGTGACACGGTGTTGTTAATTTAGGACGTCCGTTTTGACTTTAGCTATTCACAGCTTTTTTAAACTGTTTTCAAATAGCTTAGCGACACTATTAACTGTTTCCGTTTCCTAGAGGGGATCTTTTATACTATTACAATCGAAATTTATGATGACGACAAAGGTGCGCCTTTGAAAACAGGGATCTTGTATCTTGCTTAAAACTTCCCTTCCAGAAGACCTGCAGCTCTCAAATTTTGGTAATCAATTATGTAAAGCCCAAGCTTCGTTCAGGTCAGATTTGGCTCAAATTGAACACGCAGAAGCGGAGTTATCACTTTTAAGGCTCGAAAATAATACGCCTCTTTGTTGTGACAACGACGAAGTGATTGATTTCATATCAAATACACAGATGAAGAAGCAAGTAATGGTTTTGTTGCGAAACGGTTTACGCTTCTGAAAAGCTTAATGTGCGGCTTACATTACCGACAAAAGTTTTCACGCTTGGTTTTGCGGTGAAACTAAAAAGTTTTCTGAAAAAAAAGTCGCGATGATCTTCCTCTGCACCTGGACCTGCTCTTTTAAGAATTGAGTGTATGAGTGAATATTTGATACTGTGACAAACCATGTCATGTATGTGGACAAGTGCAGACCAATGGGACGGAAATGTAAAACGTCAAAGAATGTTGCCCCAGCTTTCCTATGATGCTACGCTAAACAAGTAATTCAATGAGCTGTATTATACACATACGAATGTCTATTCACTAAACAAAAAGAGATTTCGTCCGAGAATATCTAGATAGCAACATAATACCATGATGTACAATTTCCCCCCCAAACCCAACCACCCGCTTCAAAACTAGATATTGAATCAACCGGTTAATTTGTAACGAAGTTTGTAATTCAATCCGTCTTGAGCAATATCTCTCCGCAACAAAATTCCATCTAAGTAATCATACCCTTCATTAGGTTCTTTGCCGAATGAAATGAGATCGTGTTAATTTGCAAATGTGTAAAGTATACATTTCATTAATTTAAAACAAATTGAGAAAACTACAAGTTTTTACCTATATAATGGTTAGCTGACCCAACCAACGTTCCTAATTGAATTATATTTGCTCATGTGTGTTAGATTCCTTAATATAGTTTGCGTTCATGTACACGCTTTTAAAGGATACCAATATCACATGTCTGTATCTATCTTTATCGCTCTCTATCTCTCCCTCTCTCTCTGTCTATCTATCGTTCATATGTATAAGTTTAGTTTACATATTAAAGCAAATTTAATTATTTAAATGGATTTGACGAACCTAAATATATCGTATCTCTGTTTGTGTATCACATAAAGTTTGTATAGAACATTATACTGCGCACGGTGAGCTTGAACCAACTTTTAGTCACTTTAAGTGACGCATTTTTAGCCACATACGAAATACAGAGGGGCTATGAGGTTTGATTAGCCGATTAGCACATAGAATTAGCGGATGCAAACGGATGCCGAATCAAGAATTCAAAAAAAAATCCGTCTGTTTGTCTGTGTGTCACGTCAATAACTTGGGTAAATCGGATTCGATTTAAACAATTTTTTACCTCAAAATTGTGAGGTCAAGGTAGGCCTTTTCGGGCGGCCCATGTCTGAGGTATGTCCCTTTAAAATGGAGTTTTATGAAGATATCTACGGAAAAATTCACGTTCCAATTCAGCAAAAATGCATTGACATCGGGTCACTGGATCGTGAGTTTGAGGTTGCAGATTGAGTTTAAGCTGGGCCCTAAATCGGTTAGATTTTATCCGAATTTCATTGGTTCTTTCATTTGAACGACAAATGAAGTGTGAAAATGATGTCGATCAAACGAAATTGAAGAGGAGCCCTTGCACTGAGACCGTCACTCGGTCCTAAGTGTTTTCTGCGTATAAATCGAGTAAACTTCACTAGATTTCCGCGATTTTTGTTTCATATGGCTCTATTCAATACCTCTATTAAAAGAACGGATTCGGTGCTTCAAACTAGACTAAGTACTGCGCTTTCTGAGCTTTTCGAGGCTGTACTTCGAGCTAACCCAATTTACAGAACAGATATGTTTCATACGACTTTTGCTTACTACGTATGCAAATGAACTAGGTACTAGGGCTACATTATGTAGTAGGGTTACGTAAGTGGTTACCTTCTTTGCAAACAAACAGTCAAATTGAGATAGTTCGGCTTGAATGGGATCGTCCAATGGCTTTGTGTAATATTCCTGTAAGAAACATTAATTCACATAAAGATTCTTCACGAATAAGCCTAATGAAGTAATTATAACGAACCTGATCAAGTAAGGAGCCTTTTCTACTCTTCGGTACGGTTATAACATCTTCTAAACCTTGTTTCTGCTGCAACCGATATGCAAAATTGTACTGGATTTTCTTTCCAATCGAGTAAGGCAAGTTTCGTCTGCTTTTGATGTTTTTGGCATAATTTTTCATTTCTTTGTGCTTTCCCTCGTATCTAAGGGAGGTAAAATTGATTGTGAAATGAATGTCAAATCATGCTTTTTTTGAAACATTGGTCATCCGTGTTATGAAAAGTCCCACTTGGTCCAATAACATACCAAAGATACACTGTCATCCCTGAGTAAGAAGTGAAGCAAACATACCCAATAATTCAGTTTAAATTGATGGCCTTCCGTTTATATCACCGATTTTATCAAAATCAATTTCATTACGAATGAGAGTTGATATATATTTTGAGCATTATCTAACTGTTCCTTGTACGTTAACACATAATGATCATCTAATGACGGTTAACATAGAAGTATGGGAAGGCCAGTCTATATCTAATATGTCATCGATTTGATCATTAGACAACAATATTCTCTAAATAATTGCGTGAAGTACTTCAAATTAGAAAATTACGAAGTCAAAGTCAAACACATCTTTTCATTTGAAGCATTGCTTATCTTTCTTACATTTTAGAAGCGTACGAAGACGATGGTTTTATGGTTTCACTCTAACATTTGTTACACGTCAAATTTGAATCTCTGAGCAATTGCAAACCTTTTGTAGTTGCCTAAAGCTGCCCTTTCAGTAATCAAAAAAGTCAGCCGGTCGGTCATCGCGATAAATCGAGTAAAACGGAACTAATCTTGATAGGAATCTTTTCTCTCGATTTGCTTTCGCAAATGCCAGTTTACATGCACAGATGAGCAAAATCGATCGAGCTTTGCCATAGATGTGACTGAATCAGTGGTATTTTCGAATACTGGTACTTTCGAAATTATTGTTAACAACGTTAATGGGAATTTATTTAGAGATGTACTTAAATAATAAGATTAAATTTAGTGTTGCAGTGTCGTTTTAAGATTGAAGATTTTTTCGACAGAAAGCGTATGGGTCATTCCTTATGTTTCTCATTTCTAGTATTTACCAAAAAGCTTTTGGCACAAGCCTTCTCTCTCATTTCAGTTGGAGGAAAGTTTTCTCACAACTGCGCGCACACTTTCTCAGGCTTCTCCAGTTCTGTATAACATAGAATATAGAATACAAGCGAACGGTTACCATTCCGTTATTTGCAGAGTTTGAGTATACAATCTTGTGGGAAAAATGCATTTTCAGCACAAACATTATAGTTCAGGAGTGTGTGTCATTCCAAACGCGTTTTAATGAAATATCTTTGTTTTACACTGTAGGAGATATAAAGAACAATTAATCGCTCGCATGCAATTCTTCATATTTTATTTTGATGAAAAGTGATTTAAATACGATAGTATAAACGGAATTCAAGTTCCAATTTCAAATATTTTCCGCAAGAATAATTCTCTTGTGGGAAAAATGCATTTTCAGCACAAACATTATAGTTCAGGAGTGTGTGTCATTCCAAACGCGTTTTAATGAA
>JANTFA010141753.1:0-22167 GCA_026413405.1 Phytosciara flavipes
AAAATGCAAACCATAGAACCTAAATCAACAAATTTGATATTATCTCCATGACTTAGTGTGAATGTGGAGCATATAACGGTGCCGCTGGTTAGAAAATAGTTATCTTTGTGCTAACACAATAGCTATTTGTTAATCAAGTGGCGAAAATAAGAAGTTTGAGTTCGAGTTTCCTATTATCGGGGCGGTCTCTAACATCATCAATGCGGTAAGTATAACTTCAACTCTCCGCGGTTGTGACATGACTACAAATTTGTCAACACTAACAGTCATCTTGTTGATTTCAAACCAGTCAACAGTCTTATTCAAGTTTCAAGTCATGCTGTAACAGCTCTCAGTCAAATTATGTAGTAGATCCTAAGGGAAATCTTTGGATCGTCTGCGAAGACAGAACGTGACGATAGCATCAACAAAGATCGTTAACGAAAAGGATGGAAAAAAGGGCCCAAAAATTGAACCTTGCGGCACACCGAATGTTGGAACGATACAATTTGATTTGGAGGAACTAACAACAACAAACTGCGAACGATCTTTCAAGTACGATTTCAGCCACACCAAAAGACTATTCGATAAACTGAATGCCGTTAACTTGTCGAAAAGAATAAAATGGTCTATCTTATCAAAATCTTAGCGAAAAATCAGTGTAAATCGTGTCAACTTGATTTTAAAGACTGAGCAACGGTCGATACGTACTTCATCAGATTCGTTCAAACGCTTTTTAAAGAGACCATGATGCGATCGATGGCTCTGGAAGTTTGATGGATATTACACTAGTCTCTCAAAAATCTTGGAGACCGCACTCATGATAGAAACTGGCCCATAATTCGTTACATCTCCTTTGTCTCCATTCTTCAATATCGGTGAAACATGACTTTCTATCCACATAGATGGAAACTTCATGTCCGTCATCGAATTATTGGGATAGCGACTGACTAAGCAAAACTGCTAAATTCATGCTAAACATCATCGGCACACATAATGGATCGTTTTCGCTGAGGCCATACTGCTATTTAATGTTCAACTTTCGCAAGGGGCAGGCAGTAAATTTCTATTTTCTCAGAGCTTTCTATCTCTCCGGAAGACAACGATAAGAAAATTCAAATTTTCTCACCTGAACTGTCATCAGACGAAACGTCAAACGCTTTATAATGTTCTCACCTCATTTGAGAGGGGAAAGTAAGGCAATTCACCCCACAAGGATGAAAACATATTTTTAAATTTTCATTTTCTTTTAAAAAAATATCATGTAATGAGTCGTCGGCGGTCTCGGTTGTCGGGGTGCTATGTGCTAGGAATGTAAACCCATTTTAAACCAATATTAATATGGCATCTTCATCTATGTGCCGGTTGCATACCATATCTAACGCCATATATACTGAGGGAGAGAACAACCTCTGATGGTATTTAATATTTGATATGAGCAACTATACCCTCGTTTCATATATATAAATTGATAGTTACATGGGGGCTCGTGCAATAATTACTTCCACATTGGAGCCGGGGAGGGAAGCGGGATTCGAGAAAACGAGGCATTCCATGTTGTAGGTATAGGAAATATGTGGACAAAGGAGGGGAGGGAGTGTGAACAATCTTGAAAGTCATGTCGACGTCATTATTGGACGATCCCTCTAACATATCTATGAACATTGAACATGGTACAGACGTTACCATATTATATAAATGTGATACGTTCAAAGCGCTATTGCCTATGGGTATTAAGCTTTCTTGAAGAAAAATCGATTCGAAGAAGAAAATGAGAAAAACAGTTGTAAAAAGAACATTATTATGTATTGAATGAATTGTGCTTACTGTAAAAACATAATAAAAACAAATAGAAGTTGGACCGTCGGTGGTGTTGTTGTTGTGCATGAACAAAAATGTATCTTCCGGCTACACAGGGTGTTAAAAAAAACACAACACCAACAAACTACACACCGCACGTTATGTAAATGCTTAAAGGATAATTTTTATGGTAAACTGTTTTAAAATGCAGGTTTTTAATAGTTTTTTTTGTGTGTGTGTCTCTCCTCTGTTTGGTTATACGTACACACAAAAAAGGGTTTCCGTCTTTTTGAATAAAAGTCCCTTCCTCCACATAAGTGACTAGACAAGATGTGCTTAAAAAGTTTGCTTTATATTCCCGATTTAGATATATTGAGGCGATGTGATATGAGGTTTTTCTTTCTCCTCGTTAATAACTTAAACTTTTCTTATTTTAACTAATGGAAAATGAAGGGAAAACTTCACGGAACTTTCTATTCTCTATTCTCTATATCGAGATGCTGGCGGTTTAACATTGTATACTATGTAGTGCTCTGTAGCAGACATGTACTTTATGACGGTGGAATTCACTTCGTTGACTCGCTTTTAATTAAAGGACGATTTGTATTTGTACTTACGTTTTACAACAAAAAGAATTAGGAAGAAAATTTAATGGAGTGCATACATACGAGTCTATCTATATCGATTTTACAATGATGTTGGCTGTTGGCAACGAGCACAACCATACGGTGAATGTAACGAGTTGCTTTATTTTAGATTTTGTTATATCGTCTTACAACATTTTGGGTGAGAGTTCATCACTTTGTACATTGTAGAAGACAAATCTTGGAAGAGAAACTTTTTTTTTCTTGTTAAGGACAATTACACTTTGCAGTCGATTGTGTTGTTCATTTCTATGGAATGATTGTAATGTTTAGAGGTAGAGCCAAGGAGTTATTTCCAGAAAGGTAGAAAACTAAAAGAGTTGTACTAAAAGGTATGGAATTGTAAATTTATTTCGTATTTGTACCCAGGATGAACAAGTCAGAGATGTTGAAGACAGGCTTTTTCATGAAAATGCACAATGAAAAGGTAACAACGAAATTATGCAAGACTACAACAATATCCGACTGTATTCATTCTAGCAACATTTCGTGCTTAATTAGGAGCACTTTTAACACAAATTTAATGTTCGTACACTGATTGAAAAGCTAACGTTTGATATGAATAATTAAATGCAGAAAGTGAATGTATTTCATTAGCGAATTGTAAGCAAAATGAAATTCGATTCATTTAGCTTAATTTCGAAATTCGAATAGGTTGGCGATGTTTCAACAATCGGAACAGACATCAGGGAACGTCAGATTTCTTGTACCTCAATTTATCGTTCAAGCAGTAACGCTCAATGCGACCTTCAAAAGCATGTGAAATAAAGAAATTTTGCCTCAACCCAGTCGGAGTTAAATGATGATTTAGCGCAAAAAAAAACCAGACGTTCCCAATCATCAGGCTGTAGCAGCTGTGAATTTTTGTATGAAATCCGCCATGCAATCGTCAGCTGTCGGGTGTAACCCGCGTATCTGTATAAAGGTGCGTTGTTGCTGCGTGTAAGATTTATAATCATACGTATAGTGCTCATGACTTTTCGGTTTGGTCCGATGGTTAAAGTTTGGATGAACAAATAGAGGCGTGGTCTAAGTAAACATAGGTAAAACGGAGAGATCAAAACGGACGACTGTGAATTAGACTAGTTGGTTGAAAAAATGATCGCGCAGAATGATGGGGGCTATTGGCTAGAAAATATTTGTGAAGTTCACAGGTGCAAAAAAAATGCTGGCTGAAATTATTTTTCTTGGAATGCCTATTTCAAAGATATCTTTTCAACGATACCCCACAATAAACGTTTGATCGAAAATTGTATTTTTGGCAGAGTCGAATGTGTGACCAGAACGGGCTGCTCGCAATACAATTTTAATCAAACTTTTATTGTAGGGTATCGTTGGAAAGGTATCGAAATAGGCATTCCAATAAAAATAATTTCAGCCAGCGAATGAGTAAATTCGAGAGACAGGACTGCAAAAAGGGTTAACTCTGTTAGGACGGTCAATTTTTGCAGTGCACCGCTCCCCCCTCGCAGTGTGACGTAATATTCGAACATCAATTTATTTGATTTCGGTGAATTTCCTCAATCTTTCAAATTAGACTTCCTACGGAACTTTCGAAATTGGACTTCAAAATTGGTAAGGAAGATTCAAAAATGCAGGACAAATAGCTATATTGAACACTCGTACGGGTCACTCCACATGTTCTTCTAAATATTCATAATAACGTCAATGGGATCGCCTGTTCTGATTTCAAAGATATGTACATCCCATCGACTTTTAATCATTGCCTCTTCTAATTTTCTGGTTTCACCATAAAGGTAAGAGTTTTCAATTCATCCTTTTCAAAGGAGATTTCATCGGGTACCCTTTGACTTTTTATTTGTATACATTCGTTCCTTTTTCAAGTCAGAGATAAGTTTTCATTAAAACCATTTGCTAGACATACATTTGTCGATAAAATTTTATTCCACAGACTCAGACTCTAAATGTCAACTGTATAAATTCTAATTTGCAAATGTGGTAACGAGATACTAAACTAATTATACACAGCCATAGCGTGTTGTATACCCATGCAGCCATTTTTCGTTTACCACACCGTTATAATTCATTTGAATATATGTATTTTGTTTGGAGACACAGTCCAGCCGGTTTATACCCATTTCGCAAGGACAACAAAGACAACACACGAACGTTGTAATGCTGTAATGTAGCTGAATGGAATTTAATACGATATGCTCTCCTTGATATGTATAGTCTGTATTTGACGCTGAATGTTATTGTGATGTTCTCTCTAATTACTTAATTTAACATTTTTTTTCCTTCTCCAAATTTAATTTTAGTTACATTGAGTAATGTTTGGTCCCGTTTTGCTAACGAGTCGTTATTAAGCGCAGTCAGCTGCCACTTACAACACAGTTTATTTTCTTTTCCTTTCTCTTTTTTATAAAATACTTTATCTTCTGCCGAAATTTCCAGCGAATAACCTTAGGATAGGTAGAGGGGCCGTTCATAAAGTGTGTAAAGTTAGCATCTACATTTCATCAAGTCTTCCCCCACGTGCCATGCTACATATGCGAGACTTTTCAAAAGAAAAACATAAGAAGGACCCGTACGAGTAATGTGCGACACAACTAGCTAGTTCAAAAAAAGCATACATCTCAGAACTACTCTACAACACTGCATCTTTAAGTCATTTGCTAAAACTGCGTCCAGCAATTTCGACCGTATGAACTCAATTTAAGAATTAACTGCTGGCAGCCATCTTCTTAAATCAGCAAAAAGCAATTCTACTGCTTCACGGTTTTTATTATCTCTCAAACAAAGAAAAATTTACGAAATTTGAATGAAACTTACTCGAAATATAGGCAAAAACACTAAAATTCAAGATGGCGGCCATTTTTCTAGATCACCGGAAACAGTATTACCACTTCATGTTCGTCATAACCCTTCAAACGAAATAAAATCATCGAAACCCTATTTACTCGTGATATCGACAAAAAAAACTCTACCGGCCGATTAAAATCACTCAATAAGGCTTCAACCAACTACGGAACCCGCCATTCGATTTCGACAAACTTTTTCCCTGATATTGGTGTATTCGAACCTTTCATTTGCACCATTTATCAAGTTGGTACGAGCAATACTTCCGGTAATATATGCGAAAAACTTCAATCAGACCTCGATAGCAAGTGCGTCATCTAGCAAGTCTAGCGCCTAGTTTCTTTTACAAGGGACACCTATGAAACGGTAGGCATCAAAGCTACCTGTAGAAATGCCGAGCAGCATCGAAAGATAAAATTCCATGTAATATTCCTCCAGCGCCCAGGACCCTGGATCATGGTCCAATTGGTCTCTATGAAGATGCGCCTCTGTCGATAGCACTAATTCGGCAGTATCTCTGGATCCGCTCAACCGATTCTGCTCATCTACGATATTTAACTAGCATTTGTGAATACAAATCGAAGAAAAAATCCCATCAAGATTGGTTTCGTTTTACTCAAGTTATCCTGTTCACGGCCGGACGGAAATTTATTTATTTATTGGTGATTTGGCATCTAGGGGTGACGTGTTACAAACGTAAGAGTGAAAACATTGGACCTTCGTACTTAGTACAAGTGTAAAAATGTATGACCTGTACCATCCCCCCTCTTGCCTTACATAATTTATGAACGAGCCCTAAGCCTTATTTCAAATTTAACGTTTACTGTCTTGTACACGTATCACTAGCAATTTTAATTAAATAGGTTTTGAAGATTAGAAAAAAGAAAATTAAACAGCGAAAAGCGGTTTATGTTTCCCTCTGTAAACATATTTCAGACGATTTAGCAAAGATATTGCAAAAGTTTGAAGAAAAGGGAAAGATTACATGAACGAGACGAGAAAACAAAAATTGCACTCACATGAAGAACAGATTTTGTTGTATAAAATATTATTGCGCAAAGAATTGTTTTCCAAAGAAACTCTACAAAAAGAATGAAAGAAATTCCGTAAAACTCATTTTAAGTGATATTTTCTCACACACACAGGATATAAATGTTCTTCTAACGAAAGCACGAAGCTGATCATTATCTAAACTTTGATGCATTCCTTTCCTTGGAACTAAATGCTTTGAAAAACGACCACATTCGACGTGAAAATCCTTTGTTTTACTTTCATAATAATTTCAGCAGAGAACAGTCGCTACGAGACTGGTTGAAGTAATTTAAAAACGCTGAAAATGTGGTTTATGGAGTATAGCGCTCCGCCGCATATTACTTTTACCTTTGAAAACATTAATTGAAATTCTTTTAACGTTCTACCGTGAAAAAGTTTTCTTTTTTTTTGTTTTGTTCCACATTAAGTATGCACAATTATTCAAAAATGCATATGTGCTTGCGCTCTGCTAACTTCCTTTGTTTCTTTACTCCAAGATACCATGCACTCTGTATAACGGTAAACGTAGTAATTATCTCAAAGAATTATTTATTTTGTATCCACATTAGTCTACAAAACATTTCGGAACATTCTAGTGGAAAGGATATATTCAGAGAAATTCGTTCACAGAACGTTCTGTAATTGATATTTATGCTGCAAGCACAATAAACGGACTTTTGAGTGCGCAAAGTGTTTCCATTATAAGTGTTATTTATAGTGTACTCTGCGCGGTGTGTGCACGTGAGTCGTTTACGGCCGAAAAAATCGTTTTAATTGTCGACAATATGAGTGGCTTTTGCTCAACTTCAATTGGGGCCGTACACAAATCACGCCACTTTACTTTATTCAATCGTCCCCTCCTTCTTTATTCACCCATTCCCCACACAAGATGTGTTGTCGTTTTTTAGTCACTTTTTTAGTACATTAAATTGAATACCGCTAAGTTGAATTGACATCACTCATGGAGCCAGGAAAATTGTCTCAGATTTGCAGCCAACGAATCACGATTAATGAATCTGCAATTAGTTGGATTGGTCGTAGAAAGATTAGAGTCATCTGTCAATGCAGTTACGATGCACATGAACAAAAAGACATTTAATCAACGTTTTAGTTACATGCTTTCGTGCGATATGACTTTTACTACCTGCCACATGCGAAAGTTGAACATTACCCATCGATATATTTCCTACATTACGATGTGGATTCTTTTCGATTAATTTTTCGGAAATTTTTATGTGAAATTCGGAATTCGTAGTAAACCAGATTACATTGGTTGCTGCTGTGTTACAGAAACAATTTTGTGATAAAAGCAAATTCAAAGATGTGTTTCCGTGTCCAGTTGAAAAACTAATTGCTTCACCAAAGTCCCGAGATTATACGCACTTACATTTTTCCTAAAAACAAAAATCCGTCAAGTCGGAAATGATGAATAAAAATCTTGCCGATAAGATGCTGAGAGCACCTGACACCAAGAGCATTCTGATCTTGTAGCAACGGCTGTAGCCATTCGGCTACAGAGGCACACAATTTTGTAAAACGTATAATTGAAGCGCATAAAACAATCTGAATATTTTTTTAAAGATGATGTGCCTGGGTCAGCAAGAAAAGTAAAAGATTTTCTTGTAGAAGTTTCTTACTTATATCTCCAGATTCAATAACTGCTATAAATAGATAACGACATGAAATGTGTTGCTGACACCTATCGTGGATATTTAAAAAACAGTGTTTTCCCGCACCTCTCCTGTTGCCTGCTAAGGCAATTCAAAAATCAAAAAATATAATCGAAGAGTAAATTGACTTTTGTTCCTATCGAACCTCCTATCCACTATAGTTATTTGCCTTCTATAATCGAAAAGCTTTGTGAATTTTCGACTGCCTTGTCTGATGGCCCCAAACAGAAACCCTCTTTTGATGTATGCATACCCATGTAAAATGTATAGAATTCAACGCTTTCGAATTATTTTTTTTTCGGGCTGCATGTTTCCCGGAGCAAATATACGTATGCCATGTAGTTTGGGTATGTTGTGTTGTAGAGTTGGTTTGTTTTGTTTAGTTCAAGAAATATAAAGTTTTTTTCCTGATGAAAATTACAGCGTCTATGTTGTGAAACATGAAAAGTTTTCTGTACAATGTCTAACTATGTGTTTGTGAGTACAGCTTCATCCTGCAGAAAACGAAAGATCTTTGTTTCTAGCACCCAGAATGAAGTTGTTACCTAAATGTCCATTCATAAATATTCAACTTGCTAGCACGGGGTATATTATATTTCATTCCAAAATAAATAATTTGTCATTTCCTTCGGCACTAATTACTTTTTTTTTATTCATTCAAATGAAATATTCATTTCAACATTATTAAACGTTAATGCTACCGAATGCTATACTCTTATAACAATGCTGTTGAGAAAAGTTACGTTTAGTGCTTTTATTTCACTACTTACAAGATGAATTATGCCATAAAGATTTTTGCTCAGGATAAACATTGTTGTTGGTAATAAAAACTTTTTTTTTCTCAAAAAGAACAAAAACTGCAAAGGTCTCGGCTTCCGAGAAATGTATAACAAATAGCCCAAGTAGCAAGAGGATGAAAAGAACCGTCAAAGAAACGTTGCAAGACTTTCGGAACATGTCTCACAAAAGTCGCATACATAGAGATGATGACATGAAAGCGACTGTCAAAAAGATGCTTTCTTATTAAAAACTTATAATTCTTACAAATCTCTTCATCTTTTCCCTGTCACGATTCGTTCCCATTTGTCATGAAAGTAACTGTGTAGCGGTGAATCGAATGCCCCCCGTTTGCCGTTTGCATTTTCATAATACTCTTGTCTGAGAGATTTGTTCCTATTTGTCATGGATTTGTGGGAATGGGCAGGGTGAGTGAAGGGGTGGGTTGCTGAATCAAATACCCGTTTGCATTTTCATAATGTTATTGGGTGCGGAAATTGTAGACAATGGTTGATTGCAACATCAGTATGAACTCAACGGGGCCGATATATTAAGGATTATTTCGACCGAATGGAGGATATTAATTTCCATCATAGCCAAATATAAATACTAATTATGTAGCAAGTCATGTACGTGTACTAGTTAACATGCCTCGGGTTTAAAATTCATTGTTCGGCGCTGTAGTCGCACAAAAGCGGTTTATACCGCTCATAAATTCAAATATTTTTTTTATAATTACTAAACGTTGTTGATTTTCATATATCCACCCATTCATGAACACATATTCGCGATGGGAAAAAAGTTAATTAACGATTTTTTCTCAGTTGCATTAATAAACACATTGTCCATTGATGTGATATGTTGTTAGCATTTAATTAGTGCGAATGCAGACTATGTACAACGACACAACAACGGGAAAAAAATAATCCGAAAATTTATGTTATAAACGGGATACACAACAGTCACATGCCCACATATGCGTGGGCTTAACCATGTGAAATATAATATTTTGTAGAGGAGCTGGAATGTATTTAACAGCGCGAGTGTTATGCAGGAAACATTTGCAGATTTTTCGGATTTCCCATTTTGCAATAATTGTCATGATATATTCGCAAATAGTGGGTCCCCCCTTATGGGTGGGTCAGGTCCACTGATATGGACGTTGTTATGAAAATAATTTCAACTTCATCCAATGCAATCAGTTTAAATTACCAAGTGGTACTATGTTGTTTTCAAATAGATCATACACCTGTCTAGAGCCACAAATCACGGCACAGCTAAAATGACATTTTTTGCCACCGGACTTTTGATGACAGTTCCTCCCTGGGGAAAATGACAAACTGAAAAATTTGGTTTTCTCGAATTTTTGGTCTGCTTTAAATTTCGCGCATTTTTAAAGTAGCCTTCTGGTCTCAGTTCTGTTAATCTGTGGCAAATAGAATTTGAAGGCTGTCAAATGTGTGGGTTTGAAAAAGTTGGGAATGAAAACAGTGCTCGTTTCTTGAAACTCTTCTCTGTAGAAGGTATTAATAGCAGGCAAGGATGTAAACTCGAAAACTGGTTGAAATGGAATTTTGTATACGAATTTGCCATTTCTCGCAACTCCCTGTACATAATCATGTTTTTCCGGAAAGCTCGAACTGAACGCTATTTTTTGGTGTACGACCCTGACTTTCAGTCAAGAGAATAATAATGAGTTCTGGTAAATCTGTCGATATCAATGACAGACTATTGTTTGAATACGAATTAATGAGTTTTGAAATTACTAGAACGAAAACTAAATGCAAACCTAAAGGAATATGCAATTTTGTTTGAATTTCCAACAATTCTTCATTTGGTAGAACAGAGTCGTGAACGCAATACCGGACGTTTTTTTTTCAGTATCGGTATTCGGTTTTGTGAGTTCCAATACCGGTATTTCGGTATTCATAGCTTCCATAAATAACTGTAGTCTAATTGGGAATAATTGCTTCGTTGTTTCGCTTGGAATTGATGAAATGCTCCTGTTTGTTGTGTCAATGTATTTTATTGTATTTTGAAACAACAAACAGGAGCAGTTCAACAATTCTACGCGAAACAACGAAGCAATTATTTGGACTAACATTGATCAGAAATACAAATAATCGCATAATCGAGA
Organism: Phytosciara flavipes; assembly: GCA_026413405.1. NCBI lineage: Eukaryota > Metazoa > Arthropoda > Insecta > Diptera > Sciaridae > Phytosciara > Phytosciara flavipes. The sequence goes on from JANTFA010141753.1 coordinate 10,860, forward strand.
ATTTGTTTTTATTTAGTTAGCAAACATATTAAGTTGTGGCAGAAATGAAAATATTCAATTCAAATCGAACGGCAATGATTGAAGTGAAAAATAGTTTTAGTGCTTTGATAGATTGGTTATTTGTAATATTCCTTGTTTGACGTTACCATTTTCCCTCCATTGCAATTACTAATCTTGAATCTCGACTATATTCATAGATAACTTATGCGTTCCAATGACCCAAGCAACATCGGAAATTCATTTTGATTCCTTACATTTTTATAAACTCAAATCTGCGATAAAACGGTTTACAGATTTGATTAGATGGCTTTTTCATGTCGACGGGGAATAGCATTCAAATTGTCTGTTGTACAGACTATGTTCTATACAAAATGCATGCCAAGAAAAGCTAGTCATCTGTCATTCAGACCTGGTTTTTTCAATTTTACTAATAGAAAATTTCAGTATGCATAGGGGTATAATTGATACCAGTGCTACTGCTACAATCACTAGAACATAGTTATGAATTTTAATTGAGAATTACATATTCCACAAAACAAACACCATAACTCCAGACGCGTATTCCACAAAAATGCAGAATAGCAAAAATCTAGCTCTTCATTTGTTAAACGAAATTTGTGATAAGAATCACAAATAAAACAGGTGTATGTCGAGTTAGCTCAATCGATAGAGTAATTGAATCGATTCCTATGGGCCCCTGGTTCGAATCCCGATGTCAACATGTTTACATGGTTTTTCGTAAGCATAGGTGATTCTAATTAGTATCTGCTGCTAGCTTCATCTAAGTAGCTCTTTCGACTTAAAAAAAAAAGTCTCACAAAATAATTAGAATTGAACAAAGATTTTCAGGTGCTACCACCTAATTCAGCACCCCATCTATGATTTCATATGGATATTACATAATATCAGTTTTCATTTCGAAGCGATTTAAATTGTGGACAAGCACAACAGGCCCATCGGCGGCCAAGGTGCAGGAGTCTATGAACATAAATTCCACCCACCTTTTATATCTATCCATCTAACAGAGTTTGTGCTGGGGGTATTCAATTTTGAACGTACTCAAAATTGAATACCCAGGTAGATGGATAGATAGATTAAGTGGGGTAGAATTTTACCTTTCATGTTTGAATTTTCAAATTCGATAATTCTTCCATGTTTTGGTGAGGTTACAAAAAAAACGTGCAAAAAATGGCAAAAATAAGTTTAACTGGTCGACATTGGTTAACCAATGTAAATTATACCAAAAATTAAAGTTACTTATCCAGGTACACAGCAAACATGAGCATTGTTTTGGTAGAATTTAAATTTAGCAGAAATATTCCATTACATATTGCAAACATTCAAAGTTTTATCACACGCTTGCCATTCGGCTAGTACTAGTAAAACCACCGTAGCGTCGTATTTCTTTTTTATAGTTGTTTGTTAATTCCGGACTTAATACCCTGTCTCGCATTTCCTTTCATTAATACTGAGTAATTACTCTATCCTACCTACAGAGTGGAACATTCGGTTTTTGTAACAAAGATTTTGCATTTGAATCATTCCAATAATGCGTTTTTATTAAACAATACCTCATCTAAAATACAATTGTACTTGCAATCCCATACGAGATCAATAAATCCACAGAATTTCTATTGACCAGCTGCTCCATTTCACTTTGCAAACATTTCTCTATTGAGTGCTGTTTCGTCTAATTTGAACCGTAGTAGTGGAGGGAATGTCCATAAGGAACGAATTGGGAAACTCAATCAAAACTATTTAATTGAAAAAATAATCTTCTTTTTGGAGCAACACCAGTAATGGCTTTCTATAAATCAATAACTCTGTATGGCATTCATCAATATTGTAGCAGGAAGAAGTGAGAAAATATATATCCCACAAAAGAGAATAAACAGTGACTTTGTGATTTATATTTATTATGAAGGGCTTCGGTTCATATTTATTGGTTTTAGTTTGTGCTTCCCGAGTCGAAAAAAAAGTTCTCACAATCGTCTGAATCGATCGCAGTCAGACATCTCGCTTCAGTGAGGAAAATTTGGTATGAAAAATCTTACTGAGAAGTGCGATGCTTCGTTTCAATTTTTTTACTCGGGTCGTAGTCCCGAACATATAGTTTTGCATTTGGATGCTGCGAAAATAATTCAACCATTTTGCGCTGAAAGCTAACTTACAAGTGTGTTTTTGAGCGACAACCTTCGGCAACTGCCTTTTCGACTAGTGTAAAGTTTCCAATAGCGTAGTGGTTAACTATGTCTGCTTTCCACTAAACGATTGAAGTTGCCAGTGCGAGAGTTCGACTCCCAACTGTGGCAGAAAAAAAACCGATTGTCAGAGTCTGACATTTATACAAAACACAGCTGATTGAATTGGTTCGAGGCTGTGGTATTTAGTGAACAAAGCTTTCACACGGCTTGCTGGCAAAGATATTGTTGGGAGACGCTAGCATTCTATTCCTACTAGTTTCAATTCTATCTAAATAGATGGCACTCAACATCAATGCAACTTAGGTTTGAGGTTTGTCGCGAAGCTTTAGTAAACACTTTCGGTAATGAAACGATCTCAAAAAGTAGAACCACAAACAGTGAAACTAGTAAATATACCCTCCAAGGCGGATTATTATTATTATTAAAGTTTGCATATATGAGCCGAAGGCGAGGTATGCAACTACATTTGTCAAAAAAAAAACTGTCAGTAGTGTCAGTAGATGATTAACGAATCAAAAACCAAGTACATAAAGACCTAGCCAAATTCGGAAGCCAACCAACGTGATAAGCATTGGAGAGTATAGCCTGGAGGTAGTTGATGAATTCATCTATCTTAAAGCGTTAATTCGTTCGGATTTTGATAATACACCAGAAACTCAACGGCGAATCATGGCAGCAAGCAAATGCTACTATGGTCTAATTAACGTTTAGGCTCGAAGTTGATATCGAAGAAAACGGAGTCCAGTTTTGATCTATGGATGCGAATCTTGGACGGTGAAGAGGAGTGATGAGCAGATGCTTCTTACGTTTGAGCGTAAAATTCTGCAAAACATATTTGGCGAACCGGATATAGTGGCAGTGATGAAAGTCCAACGGTTGAGGTGGGCGGTGCATTTAGCGCGCATGTATATTAACAGAGCTCTCTCAATGTTATTCCGAAATGATCCAGATGGGCGAAGAGGAATAGGACGCCCAAAAATGAGATGGATAGTTGGCGTCGAATCAGATCTTCGGACGCCGGGAATAAGAAGTTGGCAAATTGTATCGAATGACAGGCTACGCTGGAATCAGATTCTCGATTAGGCCAGGGCCATAAGTGGCTGTAGCGCCGTCAAAGTAAAGTAAGTAAGTTGTCAATGTAATAAAACTCATGAGAAATGAAACGGAACTGTTCCACCATGTAATGGATCATTTTCTCAGGAAGCATATTGCTATATAATGTTCAACTTTCGCATGGGGCAGGCTGTAAATTATATTCACAAGTCTTAAAATCGGATATCATTTGAAATACGTCTGTTCATGCTGGAAAGGCAACGAAGTTTTTCTGTATAAAGTTAAGACTAAATTGAAATTGAGTAAAAAGTCAGTCAACCGTTTCAAACTATAATATTAAGATTGAATTGTAACGAAAAGAAAAATTATCCGCACACATCAAAAGGCAATAGCAAAGAAATGAGCTTAAAGTTTCAATGAAACTAACTACCGAATGAGCATTCATCCGTGTATGCTTAATCGCTTAATGGAATGTAGATTTTTGTATAATATATTACACAAAATATACGATTCCGTTCACATAATATAATATAAAATCAATCTAAAACTCTTGCTCACAATTTGGATTTTATTATTGAAAACAGATTACGCGCAATAGCAGAGATTCAATATTTAAATACGAACACCGGATTAGAGATTATGTCTGTGATTACATTTTGGGAAATTCAAGCAAATGATTGGTTTACATTGATGTACTTTGGCGGAAGGACGTCATATACAGATCAACATTTAATTTGTAAATTTTTATCTAATCACCTAGCCACTGGGACATGAACCTTGTTGAATATGGCGCTGTTGTAGTTTTCATTATAAGACTTCACGAAGCGGCCGTATTCAACTAAAGCTTATCAAGACACGACCAATGAGCTTATTAAACTTAGCTGAAAACGGAATTGAAGTCAACTCTTTTATTTTATGATATTGAAAGGTTTGCGAGAGCTTGGTATGTCAAAATAATGCAAATTTTACACACACTAGTGAAAAACTCATTGGATTGGCTTTGTCGGCAGCTAGCTAAATATGGGGCTGGCTGCGATCGGAAGTAATTTACTTCTAAAAATATTCAGCTGTGAAAATCTGTCTGGCGCTCATTTCTATGTAAAACGTGACCAATAACTGGGTGTCAGTGAGCCTTACCTTTACATCCTACTTTGGATACTATACAACTATTCAATTCTACTATGTGTGACATGTACGTCGTACACGTTTGGCAAACGGCGACACGAATATTCACGGTGGGAGCCTTATCTCGTATGACTTCTACACATTCCTTTGCTTAAATCTAGGAATAATTTATGGAAATCAATTAGTTTTTATGAGGACAAAATTCAAGACGAGGTGGATCGTTATTTGTTTACTAAAATTTTTGGTAAAATCTTTGAGATCCATGTTCAACAAACGTAGTGCCTTTTAAGAAGATACTTAGAGCGAAATTAGAATACCAGCGGCTTCCACCAATGTCCTAACCTGTGAGCCGTGTGCCAGTTCTGTACCAATTCAACCATTTACGGTTTGTGTTCACAACTGGCAATCGGTTTTTTCTGCAGCAGAATCGAACTCGCACACTGACAACACAATCGAGTAGTGTAAAGCAGGCGAGTTAACCGTTACGCTAATTGAGTGGTTAAGTCTGTAGTTTGTAGTCTCAACTAAGTAGCTATTCAAATAACAAAATAATTATTTATGCAACCGATTGATGAATGTGATAAGCCGAGCTACATACAACGTTGTTCTCAATAAAAGCAATGAAAGTCTTACTTTTCGACACTGAGTTGAGAATTTGATGCAGCGAAAGTAATTCATTACGCGAGAGAACGATTTTGTGATAAAGGCAAACTCACAAAAGTGTCTTTGTGAGAAACAACTTCCGGTAACTGTCTTTGCGACAAGTGTGGAGCTTGGATTTCCGAGCCGAAGGCGAGACATTTTAATGCACTGGTCGAAAAACAGTTACCGATGCAATTTACTCAAAAGCACACAAGTGAGTTTTATTCTGCCATAAAGTTGTTTCCGAATCAAGGAATTACGTAGCAGCATCCAATGTAGTCAGGTTTACTGCCTGTCAAGCATGCGAAATGTCATGTAATGGCTCCCTAGCTTAAATTGATATTTTGCGGAAAACAAAATACTTGTGGTCATCATGAAAAGGATCTAATGTAATGGGTCGTCAGCACCCGACCCAAAAGTAAAATCATTGTATGTCGCATGATTACTTCGAAGAATTTTACAAAATTCGCCAGAAATTCATCGAAATCATTAGTGTTGTTTTACAGAATTCCCATAAATTTTGTGAAATTCTCCGAAGTAACGTGGACATCAATAAGCTACCACATAATAGGAGAAAACCACCAAGAAGTTGAGCATCTCATCTAATATGTACGATTACACTGACCACTTCCCCCTCATTAATGCCATTTATGAGAGACCGCTACGTACTTATCCATCTCTAAATGACCGCATTCCAAAAGGAATTTCTCTCTCTTTCCAATATCAATTAATTTCATTGCAATCGGTTCGATAAATTGCAACAGAAAATCACAACATCAAAGCGTAACTTAAGTAGAGCAACCAACATCCCCCTATATCATCAAGTTAAGTGCGGAATATGTGAGCATCCAAAGAAATATTTATCATCAAAATCATCAGCACCCACAACAAAACGGGATTTCATATTGAATATATCCTTTGTGTGTGTGTGTGGCATGACTATGTTTCAAATTATCTTTTGTTTAATAAAAGGAGATAACATTTTGTCAATGTTCTATATAGATTGAAACAATGGCATATACATCTAGCGGATAATCCAATTGTAATAAATTACATTTCCAGATAAGTAGTCACAAAGAATTTGATTACTCACCCAATGGAATCTTCTCCGACACTCCGGCTTGCGCAGTCACTCCACAAATGAGCACCGCAATAGCTGTCACCAGTAATTCAATTGAAAACGTCATGGTACACAAATTTATTTTATTTTCCTTTTTTTTTTGCTTCGCAATTATCTGTTGCGATAACAAGATGTTGTTATGTAATATTGTTCGTCGTTACACAACAACAACCAGAAAACGAAGTCTTTAAAGATCCGTTCTAATGTTCCCAACAAATCATCAAATTGGAACGTTATGCGGGAGTTTGGATTAGTTCTTGTCAATCCATTTGTGTTAGCAATTAACAGGTGATTGCGGCTAAAGTTAATGTCTTGTCGGTCGTCAGCGCACAACAATGTGGTTGATGCGTTTGCTATAGTTGCAATTTGAAAATTCAATTAACTTTCGAGTGTTTTGTTGATCAAATAGACCTCAAAATGTCACACTCAGAAAATCATCATCTTCGTCGTACAAAGTTCATTGCGTATGAAAGGGAATTGCTTTTCAAGAACGGAAAGCAAATTATCGAAAATTTCCCACAAGTTCATACACAAACTTCACAAAAGCTTTTCCTTCTTCATCAACACAATGCACCATAAATAATATCAACAACTCCCACCACCACTACATTCGATTGTACTACACTACACTTCTTCTCCGCTTGTCATCTGGTACATTATAAAGTACTTGAAAGTTTTTTTTTTATTTAGAAATAAACATTTCCTTCACACATTTAATACTGCGAAATGAAGCGGAGGATGGCAAAAATATTATATTTCCTTCGCTCACCGCAACACATTAAAAATTATATTTTTTCCGCAACAAAACTCCCCAACCGAATCGTCTTTTTTGTTGGTCGATTCAAAGAACCAATATTATTGCTGTTCAATCTGTAGTAGAGCACTTGATAGCATAATAAATCTGGATTTATGATTTCTTTAAGCATCGTTTACCATTATGACGGAAGTTCATGTTTTAAAACTTTAATTTACAATTCCACAAAGATGTGTTTTTTTGCGAAACGAACTGTTCACAGTAACATTGTCTCATCAGAATGAGTATGATATACGGATTATACAAAACGTGAAGCTCTGCGCCACTGTTTACTGTTCTCCAACTTTATCTTACAGCATCCCTAACAACACTGAACGTCGGATTCAGCTCTCCGAGATGGTATACACACAAAATATATTTCTTTTTTTGTTTGGAATGGAAGAAAAAACTGGAGCAAAAGCATTGCAAATTAACAAAGGGATGATTGCGCTTACACATTGTACTGTTAATAGACCAGAGGTTTTGTGGATATACAACGAGAGAGATTTTTTGCGTGCCTCCATTTTCTGCGCATGAATGGGAATTCCGGGAGCTAAATTCTTCAATTTTCCAAAACGAAAGTTGTAAAACTTCTGTGTTATATCAGTTAATGCAGTTTTCATGTTCATAAAGATGCAGCCAAATCAAATTATGAATTTTTCCCTTAACTTCCTCCTTTGCGTTCCCTTTTATTTTGTATCACAACAGGTAATTATATAGACGAAACGAAAAAAACATTTTTCTTCTTATCGTTTCTCCTACTATGATGATGAAAACTTGGAGAAGAAACGTGTAGATATTTCTCTCAACGGAATATAAATGTTGATGTGCTTACATTCATATCAGAACGATGTGGATATTATATTGAAGAGTATTATGAAGTGTACATGAATATATTAGGTATATGTACAGACGGGGTCTCCTGTATGCCATGCTGTATTTTATTGGCATGAGAAATTGATAATGGGAAACGAGTGTTTTGAATATATATTTTGTATGAAGAAACCAATTTCCATCGGGCAATTTCGTGTTGCGCCGGAGGATGATTTGGTCCGGAGGAGGATATTTCATTTCCATTTAAGTTTAAGTTGTATGATGGGAGCATCGTTTAGCGAACGATTTTTAGTGTCTCGCTAATATAATAGAATATACTCGACACAATTTGAGAGCAATGGGGGTGATTGGTGTACTTGCAATGGACACTATACTCATATTGCCGGCAATAAAACGTAACCATCATTTTTGGAATAATGACCGGTACAGTGTGTATATAGATCAACTTAAATGCCTCATGGAAGATAAATTTTCATATTTTTGCAATTTGAAGAAAGAAAAAATTTTTAGACAAAATAATTTCCAGCGGAAAAACTCAAACTGCGGCTTCCACTCAACAATTTCCTACCGTTCGTTGTATATACTCACGCCCAATATAATATTCAGTTTCATATAACTTTACAAAGTCTCGAAGTCTTATTTGATCTCCGATTTTCTAGGAACTGTATGGTAAAACAGAATTGATGGAATTAGTTCCGCACTGACTGACCTAAAGTTTTCTTTTGGGCTGGATTATTTCTCTCACGAAATATTTTGATTGAAAACTTTGTTGATTAGTTATTATATTTGATAACACACAGTTCAATGGATTCCATTTTCGTATATAATTTAGTCGCATGTGGTTGGCGGTTATTGAGTGAAGCTGATGATTACGGTGCAGAAAATTACTATTTTCTGTTGGATGTCACTCGACCGAGTAATTTTTAATTATACTTGAAAACATCCCTCCTCGCTTCTTAGCTTAAACTGTTTAGACCCGTTGGAAATACGAGGGTCCTACGCTTTCACTCTTACCGTCGAGTTGAGTAGATCGGAACTTAGGCGAGTAGTTGGTGCAATTACGAATCACTGCAAGTTTAACGATCATCTTGACAGGACATTCAATCATATCTGTTCTTGTGGTCTGGTCCCTGAGACCGGTGTACGCGTCCTTAGGGACTGTCCACTCTAACCGGTCTCAGGTTAAACACCTTCGAATATTACGAACTCCATGATGAAAATCTACTCTTACTCTTACTTTGACTCGTGTGATTACATCAGTCGTTGTCAAAATACAACTGTTTCCAAAGCTTGTAGCTTAAATACAAACTTGTGAGTTCGACTCATATCACAAAATTGATCCATCATGGAATGAATTACTTCCGCCGCATTCAATTTTCTATTTTTATTAAGTTGTGTGTTACGTCCAATCTTTCCTTATGGGAGGTCGTACAAGATAATGATTGAATTGAAACGCTTTCTGTGTTATTGTAAAAATAATTGAATTCGCTTTACATAATAGGATGTGAAAACTGATTCTGTAGCCTTTCCTTAGGCAGTGGGTTTGATATACCCGAAATATATCTCACAAAAAGTATAAATTGAAATTCTGCGAGCTAAGAAATTTTCTAAGAAACGAGCCGTCAATGAAATAGTAGATTATGTTTGATGCTTTTCATTTTGTCAAATGTAGAGATTGCAGATCGAGCCGAAGGAGAGGAAAAATGCAAAATATTAAATTTCGAACCATTAGGCAAATTATTCTCCTCACTTAACCCTGGGAAAGGAATTTTTATGCAAATTTCAATCAAGTAATGTCTCGTTTTCCCGGTGGTGCAAGCAAGGTATAATCATATTTTGAACATCATTTCTGAGAAACTTTTTTTTCTCGAGATTTCCTAAATATTTCTGTTGAGCGTAAACAAATGCGGAAAATCTTAAATGCTTGTAAATGCCGGTATATCGCAAAGCCAAACTTATCTTCCGTTTTGGGACTGTGTACACATACCGAAAAAATATTTTCCAGGCCATAATCCTTGTCACACAAAATGTGTGACAGTCAATGTAATAGACAGGGTTGATGATATTTATGTCGGCAAATGTAATCCGGTGAGTTGAAACAATTGACTTCTCAATCTGAATTTTCGAACAAGTGGGTGAAGAAATGAGCCGCAATAGTTATTTGCTTACCGAGGGAATGGAAATAATAAATTCCAACAAGGCCAACAGTTCGAAGTTTTTCATTCTTGTGTGACGTAAATCACTTTAAATTTTGTGACGCCATTTTTTTAAAAATAAAATCAACTGACGATACAGGCGAGAAAATGTCCGTTTTCTCAATGCACTCTATCTCGCCTGAATTGAAATCAGTCGAAACATCAACTAAACGCAATATTATTACCACATTATTTGAGTGTAGAAAATAAGAGGATTCACATCGCACTGATGAAAAATAATCTCTAACGCTTGAGGTATGATAATAAAAACGATTTAACGCTGCGTCACACCTTTCAATTTAAGATCGTTAGCGCAAGTACATGCGTTCATGCGTTAAGAAGTTATAAAACAGTCTCAAGGTGTAACGATGTATACTCAGATACTCATGCAAGATAAGCTTTTCTGAAAGACATTTCAGCATAACACATTGATTTATCGCTTCTAAATTAGAAGCGTTAGTAAAAACTTATATTAGTGGTCCAAATTGGTAGGCTGTATATTGGGGAGGTAGCACCATCCGCCATTTTTTCAGATTAATGATCGCACCTTTCACACACAGAAGAACTAACCACAGATGAGTAAAGTTGTGGACCAAATGACTCAAAGCATACAGCCTTGCAGAATTGTACAATCTCGTCCGAAAATAGGGCGAATCTTTTATCATTTTCATCAATTTTGTGGTGGCGACATCTGGCCATTTTCATATAGCAAATAAAACATGGTTCAACATGGGAGATGAATTCTTCAAATGGTGCCATAATAACTTTCGTAGATGAATGCGGATCAACTGTGCTAGCTGAGGGGAAGTTACTTTCAAGAACGGTGTGCCCCGACTCTGATTTATGGAATAATTGCCAGAGCCGGATGACTTATACCATGTCGTGACTCATAATGTCATGTCATTCGTGCATTGAAAGTAGCCAATGATTTTAACATTATACTACTTCGCAATAGACCATCGAAGTCTACCAAATTAGTGTATTTGTATCGTATCTACGAGGGTCAGATATTCATAGAAAATCCTTCGTCAGTCAAAAGAAAATCCATCAAAATTTTACATACGAAAATCCTCGAATTCATCGAAAATTATTGAAAAATCTGGGAAGTCCTTGAAAACGGTCGAGAAAAATCAAATAACACGATGAAAATGGGTGGTTGTGGACGACATACTTTTTCGGATCACCCTAATGAGAAGCCGCTCACACCATACAAAATTTGAAATGATGCTTTGACACAAAAATGAGTGCACCAAGAATCGTACATGAAACGCACTCATTGCGATCGATAGCTACACTGGACAAAATTTTCAGAAATTCTGACAGCCATCATCGCCATTCTTCA
>JANTFA010141754.1:0-12134 GCA_026413405.1 Phytosciara flavipes
TTTTTGACAACAAATCGAGGAAAAAAAGTCCCATCGAGATTGCTTTCGATTTACTCAAGTTATCGTGATGACAGACAGACAGACAAACAGACAGACATTTTTTTAAAAGCTGATTTGGCATCTAGGGATGACCACAGACGGTTTGCCTTTACTCTGGGAGTCGGAATCGACGTGTTACAAACGTAAGAGTAAAGGCATTAGACCCTCATACTTCGTACGGGTCTAAGAATTCATAATAAATTTGATGGGTAAATCCGTTAGATGCTAAGAAATGCGAAATTCGTATGTTCCCCATGCTTGTACGACTTGGCCAGACCATGTCTACACTTTCATTGAGCTACCGAGCTGTAGTTCAAATTTCAGTGAGTTTCGGTTGACTTTATTTCTTTGGAGCCATTCACAAATTACGCACGCTCTTATGGGTGGAGAGGGCGTACGCTTCATACATTTTTCAAATTTTTCATACATCTTTGCAAGCAAGGGGGGGAAGGCGTCTAAAATTTCGAATCTTGGTGCGTGCGTAATTTGTGAATGACTCCTTACGCCAATATCCATTTCTATATTGATGAAAAATTTCGCCGAAAGTCACTCTTTTCTTCATCGCATTTCACCAAGTTCCGATTTTTTTGGATTTACTGATCGTTTTCTAAGGACTTTCAGAGGATTTTTTTTTAATTTTCAAGGATTTTTTTATCGTTTTACTTGATTTTCTTTAGAGTTTTGAAGGATTTCCTATGATTCGAAGGATTTTTTAGAGGATTTTTTCAGTGATTCTCGATGAATTTGAGGATTTCCTTACGTACAGTTTTGATGGATTTTCTAACGATTTTCATTTGACTGACAAAGGATTTTCTATGAATATTTGCCCTTCGTGGCTTAGGCATTGCCTTTCTTTCGTACAAACAGAAAATTTGATTTCTTGATGACATCAAGTTGATGTGGGTTAGAACACTCACACATATATGCTAGTTTGTATGCATAAAAATTTGAGTCTTTTTCGACATCTTACCTTTGAGTGGTAGTGCTTGGAAGCTAAAGTGCATTGACAAAATTTTCTGAAAGAAGAAAATAGGGTATTGATTGTTGACAATTTGTCAGCGAATTTTCTTTAGCTTTTGTAGTTTTCAGACGGTAACCAGTAAGGACAAATGCTTTGACGTGCGAATAGAATGTTGGTAAAACGAAATTGAATGGTTCTTGGAATGAGGCATCTGCTTGGCCCTAAGTGTTTTTCGCAAATAGATAAAGTAAATTCTAGCTAATTTTTAGCCCCGTACGAAGTAGGGCTATTAGGATTGTTATGTCGTTTGTATCAATTCGAGTTGGGGTTTGGGAGTTTGTGCATAGCATTTTGGGGTGCCTACAGATGCCGAGCCTACAATTTAAAAAATGTCTATCTGTACATCCGTCTGTCTGTCACGTCGATAATTTGAGTAAATCAAGTGCTATCTTTTTTTCCCTGAATGGTAATCAAAAAAGTGAGGTCAAGTTCGAAGATGAGCGATATCAGTCGACTCGATCCAGAGATATGGTCGAAATAGTGCTAGGTAGAGTAATTCTGATCCGATTTGCATGATTTTTTTTTGTTTGAAAGATAGTGACGACCGTTAAGTGCTAATTTTTTTCGGTGACCTAAGAAAATGGCCGCCAGCCGTTATTTTGGATTTTAGGGTTTTTGGTGATTTCCATGCAGCGTATCCGAGTTCGATGCTCGGTCGGGTCAATTTTTTTATTAGTCCTAATTGTAACCCTTGGCTAAAAATATTAGATTCCTCGGTCTAGACTAGGGCGGCTTCTATGAACTTCTTGAGAGCGTACTTCGTGCGGATATTTAGAAGTGCCCTATGCGCGATTTACACAACGGCTATGTTTCGTACAACTTTTTTGTACTTGGATTACTTACGTATTATCGTCACGTAAATATTGTAGGCGAATGGAAGCAGTTCAATGTACTGTACATCCAGGAATCAAAGAAAAAAAGTTTTCGGTTCAAGTAATTTCAATTTACACAACGATTTCGATTACAAATGGCCATCAGCACTATCGCGGAGTGGAACCAAGTACGATGCCATGCATCTTTTCCATGTGCAGTCGTAAACCTTTTCTTTGTACATACTCCTTTTCACACATTGTGCACCGCAGCTTCTGAATGTCTTTGTGTTGTTTGAGATGTTTCCGCAGATAATTGGCATGCCGAAAGGACTGGCCACATACACTGCAGCTATGCAACTTTCCCGAATGTAGTTTTTCGTGCGTGTCCAAGAGACTGCGATAAAAGTTATGAAAGTATGTTTAATATCGAGACTGTATGACTCAAAATTGTTTGTTGTCATTACCTTTTGAGGGCGAAAGTCTTGTCACACGTTCCACAATGATAAATTGGATGTTTTCCGTCGTTGTGCCGCAGTGCCACATGACTTTTCAATGTGTATGTCGATGGAAGTTTCTCGTAGCAAACGTTACATTCGTAGAAAGATTTACCGTTACTTTGTCGTCGCTGGCCAGCTTTTACATTGCCATGTATTTTGGCAAAGTGTCTTCTGATGGACGTTTTCGAAGGAAATGCTTTTCCGTTTTCGCAAATGTCACAGAAAAGTTCTTCGTGTGGCGCGTGTTTAGCCTCTATGTGCTCCTTCAACGATGTCCATTGCTTGTAAGCCGAACCGCAAATATCACAGACATGATTTCTGACATTGAAGTGCCGGTCCTGTATATGCCGATTCAGACTTATGTAGCTCTTGTGGCAAAACGGGCACGTTTTCCACTTGTTTTTGCCAGAACGCTTCATCCCGTGCTCCTCCATCGGTGCACTGCAATGTATCTCCTTTATATGCTTTTTGAGGCTCTCTTTGGTTTGGAAATCTCTTCCACCGTCACATATATCACAGAGAAATTTGCCTCTCACGGTATGATTTGATTTCACGTGCTTTTGCAGAACAATCAAACTTTGATATTCCCGACCGCAGACATTGCACGGATAAGACTCGCCATTGAAGTGCTGTCGCATGTGTTGATCAATTTCGTCAATAAGGTAGATTGCATTGCATATTGAACAAATCTGGGAGAGGCGCACGCTTTCGTTTGACTTGCCTAGCAAATGCTTTTCGGTCTGATTACCTGCATTACCTGTGGTAACAAAAATGTTATTGAGAAAATGAACGTAGAACTGGCGCGATAGTCACCTACCATTTTCAGGGTGGTAAGCAAGTGAAGCCTCGTGTAACGGTATGGTACTTTCAATGAGTTCAACCAACGGTTGATGGACATCGGAAACCTAAAAAAAACAAAATCCAAAATTCGTATCGCCATTGATCCTAACACCTAACACTCCACTTACTTCTGTCTTCGTAATGCGACCACCAAATTTGAATGCCAAGGTGTCTTCTTTCTGATCTGCCACAACTTCACAGTTCGTAGCTTTTTCCATGACGCTAACAAATTCCAAGTTAACTTCACGCTTGACTTGGACGCCACATTGTTCGATCAACATTTGTAACTGGGGCCAACTGCACAGTTTCAAACTGAAAAGCTTATCCTCATCGCCCTCACCGAACACTCTCACTACCAGATTGACGTCAATGAAAATTGTGTTCCGTATCGACAGATTTCCATTTAGCTTTTTGTTCAAACAGAAAATGTGTAAGGTACGTTGCGATGGCAGGACCATCCAATTTTCAAGATTCAGTTTTCCGGTTACATTTTCACACAGCTGATCAAAGTTTGTTATCTCGTCGTTCGGAGGGATGGACAAATTGCTTTGACTAGGGACACCTGTACAAGAATCAGTTTGTGTCAAATGAATGCAAATTTTCGTGGAATTGAATCTAGTCACCTTGAACGTCCATGTCCGTATCTTGTAAGGTATCGAGTTCTCAGCTTCTTTTGTGAATTGCTTCCCCAAAAAAATTTAATTTCCTCCACACAATAACAACAACGACGGATTGTTGATCAACAATCTATGACAGTTCATTTAATGACACATTCAAAGCAGACATGACAGCCGATGATTCAAACCGCCGATCGTTGATTTTTGTCGTGTGAGCCATAGCTTTACTAGGTAACGCGGAAGAAGACTCAACGTTTTGAAAAATCAGGTTAGAGCACCTACGAATGCGAACACGATATGGTTCTCGCTCTCTATTTTACTTACTAGACTCACAGCTTTGCTGCTTGACTGTGCATTGGTTGTACATCAATAATCACTGAAATAATTCGGAATGATTTAGTATTGCTTGGTCTATGTTGAATCGAATCCAAACAAAGTTCTTTATACCGCCACAGCTTCTTCTGATCCCTACTGTTGCTCATCTTGACATTTACCAGGTTTTAAGTTAACACCGTTAACACATTGAATGAAATTTTTTTTTGCCTTAAATAAAGGATGTGATCGAAGTAAACAGAAGAGCAGTCTCTATCTCATACCATAATGAGGGATTTTTTTGAAAGTGGACCTGCCTCCGTCGGACCTATTTTATGGACTTCGGTTTTATATGTGCCCAGACAGCCCTGAACCTAGTTAAGAACAGGTGTCCATTTATTTTTATACCAGCTTGGCGTGTCGTGAGATAAGTTCAAAAGTCGAAAAACGACAGTTTGGATAGGTAATGTCGAGGAGACATGGGGCATGTACAGACATCTAACATGTGCTTAACCACTGTTGGAAAATAACAGAAAGAATTTTCGAGCCAAAGTCGGGAAATTTTGGTGAACTTCAAAAGGTGATATCTCCCACTTGGTGAATGTTAATTCTTAGATAAGTGTGTGCTCTGATAGAGACTGAGCCATACAGACATCAAAACACCATAATTTGTGGATTTACTAACATCTAGATTTTGCTTCCGAGTAGAGGAACAACATTAACTTGGTAGCCAAGAAAAGTAACCTAAACATGTCTAAACCTAAACACTACGAAGCCATGTTGGGCATCATTTTAAAGATAGGATCAGCCTCTATCAGGGCACACATTCATCTTAGAGTTAACGTTCACCAAGTGGGAGATATCACCTTTTAAAGTTCATCATAATTTCCCGACCCTGGCCCGAAAATTCTTTCTGTTATTTTTCAACAGTGGTTGAGCATATGTTAGATGTATCTATATGCTGCACGTCTCCTCGACATTACCTATCCCGAACCCACTCGCATGTATTTCCAGTGTCTATAGCGGGAGTTATTCAAAGACAAAAACTGCTTATTTTCGACCTTTGAACTTCTCTCACCACATGCCAAGCTGACATAAAAATAAATGGACACCTGTTCTTCTGTTCTTGACTATTCAGGTTCAGGGCTGTCTGGGCACATATAAAACCGAAGTCCATAAAATAGATCCGACGGAGGCAGGTCCACTTCCAAAAAAATCCCTCTAATTGCTTTTTACAGACAACGGACAATAGATATCGCTGCACGAGAAAGTTAATTTGAAGAACAAGAAAAACTTTCCATTTCAAGTAAATTCAATTTATTGAACGACTTATCGATTACACTTGGTCAGCGCTATCTGAGTTCTGAGTAGTACCAAGTACGACGCCATGTATCTTCTTCATGTGCAGTCGTAGACCGACCTTTTGAACGTATTCCTTTTCGCACATTGTGCATCTGAAAAAGAAATTCGGGTTTGTGAAGTGATATTTTTCCAGTGCTTTCCTGTAAGACTCGCAGCTGAGTCAATAAAATCAACGAGAACAAGTATCGCATGAACATTGAACAATTCTCACCTTAGCTTCACAATGTCTTTGTGCTGTTTGAGATGTTTAACTAGGTATTTGGGATGACGAAAGGATCGACCACATTCATCGCATACATGCTGCTTACCAGAATGCAGTTTTACGTGCGTAGTCAATAATCTGCAATATTCGGTAAAAGATTTTCTCTATTCAACGGACACTGGGAACTTATGAGAACTTCTCGTTACCTTTTAAAGGTGAATGTCTTGCCACACGTTTCACACGCATAAAGTGACTGCTCTTCCTTTTTACTGCTGTTCGGTGTGTCCATGTGTTTAAGTTCTATGTGCTCTTTCAGCGATGACCATTGTTTGTATGTAGACCCGCAAATATCACAGATATGATTTCTGACATTGGAATGCCGGTCCCGTATATGCCGATTCAGACTTATGTAACTCTTGTTGCAAATCGGGCACGGTTTCCACTTGCTTTTGTCGTGTCGTTTCATATGAACCGTGAGTTGATCCTGCGTGGGAAAGTTTTCGTCACAAGTAGAACAGTTCAAGGTACGCTCCTTCATCGGTGCACTGCAATGTCTCTTCTTTATATGCTTCTCAAGGCTCTCTTTGGTTTCAAAATCTCTCCCACTATTGCAGATATCACAGAGAAATTCGCCTCGAACAGTTGTGTGATTTGATTTCACGTGCTTTCGCAGACCCATCGAGCTTTGAAATTCCCGACCGCAGACATTGCACGGATAGGATTCGCCACTGAAATGCTGCTGATCAATTTCGTCAGTATCGTAGCCCAATGCTTCACTTTCTGCTATCGATCCTTCTATGAGTTCAACCAACGGTTGATGGAAATCGGAGACCTTAAAGGAAGAAAATCAAAAATTCGTATCGTCATCGATCCTAACAAAATTCACTTACTTCTGCCTTGGTAATGCGACCATCAACTTTAAATGCCAAAGTGCTCTCTTGCTGATCTCGGACTTCACAATTATCCATTTCTAAGTTCCCTGTTTTATCCACAACGCCATTAAAATCCAGATCAAATTCTCGTTTAACAAGGGCACCGCATTGTTTGATCAAAGTTTGTAACTGAGGCCAACTGTACAATTTCAAGCTGAAGAGCTTATCATCATCGTTCTCACCGAACACTTTCACTACCAGATTGACGTCAATGAAAATTGTGCTCCGTATCGACAGATTTCCATTCAGCTTTTTGTTCAAACAGAAAATGTGTAAGGTACGTTGTGATGGCAGGACCATCCAATTGTCAAGGTTTAGTTTTCCGGATACATTTTCACGCAGCTGATTAAAATTTGTTATCTCGTCGTTGATACAATTCGGAGGCATGGCCGAGCCCCTTTGAGAAGCGACACCTGTACAGAGATCACTTTGTGTCAAATTAATGCAAATTTCCGTGAAATTGAATCTATTCACCTTGAACATCCACGTCCATGGCTCTTGAGAGGATTTAAGTTCTCGACTTTTTGTGAATTTTACTTTCCAAACAATTTTACTCACACACAACGACGGATTGTTGATCAACAATTTATGACAGTTCATGAAAAATGACACATGTAAAACAAACATGGCAGTCGCCGATTCAAGCCGCCGCGCCGATCGAAAATCTGTACGTATGAACCGTATGAACAAGGGAAGAAAAGAACCGATAACAACAAAATCTAGTGTTCTAGATTCTTTCGTTCTTTTGTTCGTTGAATTGTTCATATTTGCGATGTAACTAAAAAAGGAAGAGTATTCTCCTCACTTCATAAATGCCGTTAGAGGGGAGTTTGTATACCTATTTCGAAGTCTAGGATTTTAAGTAAAAAGTTGGCAAGTCTGAGCATAGATACAAATACAACGTCAACAACAGCCACTTCGGCAAGTTTAACGGGACAAAGCCTCTAAATGAAAAATCAGTCGCTTGTATTTTCATCAATATGAATCGATTTCATTTTTATTTAAATAATAAAATTGCCACCCTTCACTAGCCGTTAAATTTACAGCTTTCATTTTCACGTAAAATTCGCTAGCTGAATTACCATCCATAACATGAAAATAGACGCGTTTACAATCCGTTTCTTTGGCGTATCTCACAATGTTGGTGAAGATTAGTTTACCAACACCACAGTATCGTTGGGTTGCCTTCACATACAGATCTTCTAAGAAAAGTGTTTTTCCCAACCATGAAGAGTATGCAAAATGACAGAAGGCATATCCGACAAGTTGTGCTTCGTTGATACCGTCACTGGCGGTGCATGCCGACTGAATCTCTGCCACGAAACAGATATACATCGATGGCTTGCTTGCAGTTTCACTGTTGTCATCGAATCCACCGTCTCGCAGTAAATCGTTTAGCGTTAGCTGTGGTCCGTCTGGCATATTTTGAAACTCAGCAAGTTCATGCATCATTTCCAACACAGTGACCATATCACTTTTGGTGGCTTTTCTCACGATAGCCATACTGTCCAATGTCCATTGATGATTTCTGTCAATGGAGATGCAATCTAAAGTGTTGCACTTCACTGAGTAAGAGAACAAGAAGTCAAAAAGAAAATGAGAACCAAAAATGAAAATATTTTCCGTACACGAAATTTTAATCTGACAGCTTTAGTCTTATCCGGAGAAGAAAACTTCTGGTTTACATGCAATGCACAACTTGGCTGATGGTATTCGCCCGTGCGGTCAAATAATCATCTCACATTGAAATGTTCGCCCGCACTGGCTTCAAATGACAAAAACATAATCCATCAAACGACTCGAGTCGAAGGGGGATCATTTAAATTCTCGTTGTATTAGTGAGCTTCACAGTAATACATTTCGAATTCAAATAATCCATTTTCGGCTCGAGTCGTTTAGGAGCTGTCCATAAAGGACGTCCACCAGTATTGGTGATTTGCAACAAAGGATGCGACACCTGACGGGAAAAAATGGCATGACTAAGAAGTACAAATCATGCATAGAAAGTCACGCCATCTGCATATTTTGAAAAAGACCAATGGGGTGAGGGGGGATCTATAAAAAAGTGACATGCCATGTTGTAGGCATTGAGTAACGTGGACAATGGGTCGAAAATTCTGAGAATTTGCTGGACGTTCTTTTTGGAGGACCCCTCAAAAGACTGTTGAATTTAAATTAAAAGTATATCAACCTCCCACTGGCAAATAGTTAACTACAAGACAAGATGCAATCGCTAATCACCCGCACGGGCGAACAGTCACTGCGTTTGTTTGACTGCATTTCTTCAGTGCATTTTCGTATGAATCGTTTGCATTCGGTTATTTGATTTCACTGACGATATTCTGTCATCGAGTCGCTGCTGATGTGTGATCAATCCTAAGGCAAATTGATATGTTGACATTGCATACATTTACACATGGCAGAAATCAGCTACAATACCCACTATCGTCTAGAGTAGAATTTTAATAGAATTAAAGGAAATAAAAGCTGCCAATAGTTAGTTCCTTTAATTCTATCGAAATTTCCCTCTAGACGGTAGTGGGTTTCGACTACAAAATGACCACAGATTTGATTCATCCTAATTTTTACCAGGCTTTGCTTTCAGTTACTAAATCGATTGGGCGATTCCTTAAAGAAGGGATGCTGTTTCGTTTTCATCATCATCATTTTTCACAGCAAACGGAAAACAGATTTCGCTACACGAGAAAGTCAAATCAAAGAAGAAAGACTTTTTCCGGTTCAAATGAATTCAATTTATTGAACGACTACAATAATGGCTCAGAGCTATCAGAGTTCTCATGTACGATGCCATGTATCTTCTTCATGTGGTGTCGTAGACCGACCTTTTGAACGTATTCCTTTTCACACATTGTGCATCTGAAAGAGAAATTGAGGTTCATAATGTGAGATTTTCTTAGTTCTTCCTTGTTGTTCATAGCTCGAGTCATTGTGGTCGTATGTTGGGACCGCCACGTTTTCTTGAACACCACTTCATGAGAAGTGACATCATTTGATGTGTACTGCTCCATTGATCAACGGGGAACTGTAGCATAGACAATTTATTCTCACCTTAGCTTCACAATGTCCTTGTGCTGTTTGAGATGTCTGACTAGGTATTTGGGATGACGAAAGGATCGACCACATTCCTCGCATACATGCTGCTTTCCAGAATGCAATTTTACGTGATTGGTCAATGATCTGCAAAATTCGATACATAAGTCGTGAGCTGCTTCGACATCATCAACGGGAATGTTAGCTACAAACCGAAATGAACTTAGCCATTTATACCTTTTGAAGTTGAACACCTTGCCACACGTTTCACATGCATGAGCCGATGGGTTCTGTTTTCTGCGAACGCTGTCGTTATCCATGTGTTTGGTCTGAATGTGATAGTTCAACCATGTCCATTGTGTGTATGCAGAACCGCAAATTTCACAGACATGATTTTTAATGTTCAAATGTTTGCCATTCATGTGCCGTGTCAGACTGCCGTAACTCTTATTGCAGATCGTGCACTTCTTCCATTTACTTCTGTCGTGTATTCTCGCATGAGCTTTGAATTTTTTCAAAGTCAAAAACGTTTTGCCACAAATGGAACAGTTCATGTCTTGCTCGGCTATCGGTGCCTTGCAATGTCTGCTCTTCATGTGATCCTCAATGTTTGCTTTGGTCTCGAAGTCTCTTCCAGTCTTGCATATATCACAGAAAAACTCTTCTCTTGCTGCGGTGTGTTTCGAATTCACATGCTTCAGTAGACCAATCATGCTTCGATATTGCTGACCACAAACATGGCACTGATACGATTCGCCATTAATATGCTGTTGCATGTGTCGATCCATTTCGCCAATGCTGTGGCTTTCATTGCATATTGAACAAATCTGCGACTGATGTGTGCTGGGCGAGTTCTGATCACCTAGTTTAGGTTGAAAACGTTGTGAATGAGAAACATTCCAGGCTCGTTATTGCCTCTCAAGCCACCTACCATGTGATGCATAAATAAGAGGAGTCTCGTGCTTGTAAGGACTTTGAGATACGGTAGTGTCGCTATATCCTAACGCTTCAATTTCTGCTATCGAGCCTTCTATGAGCTCAACCAACGGTTGATGAAAATCGGAAACCTTAAAGAAAGAAAATTAAAAAACCTTGTCGTCACCGATCCTAACAATCAACTCACTTCTGCCTTGGCAATGCGACCATCTTCTTTGAATCGCAAAGAGTCCGCCAGCTGATCTCTGACTTCACAATTATTCGTTTCTGAGTTAACAGTTTTATCCACAACCTCAACAAATTCCCAGTCAATTTCTTGCTTAACGTGGGCGTTACATTGTTCGATCAACGTTTGTAACTGTGGCCAACTGTACAGTTTCAAGCTGAAAAGCTTGTCATCATCTTTCTCACCGAACACTTTCACAACCAAATCGACGTCAATGAAAATTGTGTATCGTATCGACAGATTTCCGTTCAATTTTCTGTTCAAACAGAAAATGTGTAGAGTTCGTGGCGATGGAAGAACCATCCAATCTTCAAGGTTTAGTTTCCCGGTTGCATTTTCACGCAAATTATTAAAGTCTGTTATCTCTTCGTTGATACAATTCGGAGGGATGGCCAAGTAGTCTGTACAGAAAACGCTGTGTGTCAAATTAACGTAAATCTTTTAGAAATTGAGCCTATTCACCTTGAACATCCATTTTAGTATCTTGTGAGGATTGCAATTCTCGGCGTTTTTCTTTGAATCACTTCCTAAACAAAGGTTATTCCCATAAAAACTACGACGAATTGTTGATAAACATTTTAATGACAGTTCATTTAGTGACACATTCTTAAAGCTAAAAGATATGACAGTCGCTGATACAAGCCGCCGGGTCTCGCCGACCGTTGGTTTTTTTTTTCACGTGAGCCGTTGTTTTATTAGATATGCGGAAGCACACTAACTTTGAAATGGAAAAAACTGATGCGCATTAATAAAACTTAAACGAATCGACTGCGAATCTACCTTCACTGTATGATCTTAGTCCTAATGCAAATAGATATGTTGCCATTACAGAACAAGATAATGGGGCGGAATGAGTATCATTACACTTTTACACCTTCCACTTTGCATTATGGATCATCTACAAGTACGTTTCACGGTGAGAAATGTCATCATCCATCCACTGTGAGAAACGTCATCCACGGCAAAAAGAAATTAATACGAAAACGTATTGAACGAAAGTTTTAACGAAGCTAAAGTAAGTGTAACTTTGAAAGTAGCCGCCCGTAGATAATCTGTAATAGCGAAATATTGGACATGCTCCCTAAGATAATCATGAAACAAACGTTCTAATGAATATAAAACAAGCAAGAATTATACACCCTCGCTATCGCTCGGAATAAAATTCTTTCGTTCACTTGCAAATCGAAACCTGACCAACGAAATTAGTGCAAAATAATAGTAGATTAATGAACTCGTTTATATTTCTCTTACTAGAAAGGGCAGACTATTTATCGATCGAATCAAATT
>JANTFA010141765.1:0-10112 GCA_026413405.1 Phytosciara flavipes
TCGATCGCCACAGTATTCGATGGGTTTTGATTTTTGTTTTTTATATGTTGCCACACATTCATTGACAAGTTCAAGGCATTATTCGTAAAGGTTACTCAGATTTCTGAATGTGTTCACTTAAATTTGGTCTATGTAGCCTGCTGAACTGAAAACCTTTGAGAATTTTTTGACTTCAAAGTATGTGCATCATAAAAACAATAATTTCCAAAGCCCATTGAGTGGTGCTCCCACCTATTGTATCATTACATACACAACGCGAGCCAATCTTCATCTATTGACTTCTATAAACTGATGCGGATGTCATTGACATCATGTCAATGCACTATGAAGCGAAAAGGCAATGGTTTCGATAAGTTTTACATCAGGAATAGAGCGATTCCAAAAGCTGTACACATCCATTGTTTGAAAATACGGTTTCTACCCATTGTCAAATTTGTGATTCGAAAACAATAACCGCGGTCATTGTGGAAATTGTAAACAATACCAACAAAAATTTGATTTGTTTCATTATTTGACAAGCTACAGCTTCTCTAAAGCTTCTGCATCAAGGGCGCTTAAGTTCAGTGAGGGCGCAAATTTTAGTCGGAAATGGTGGTAGACGGCGCAAGTTCTAGTGGAAAAAGGCGTCAGTATACTATTTTTGAGTAAGAAAGGACAAGGGCGCAATCGGGCCGGCCCGATCGGCCAATATGGCTAGTCCGGGCCTGTAGAATCAATACTACTGACATCGTTTATTTCATTCGAAAAAATTGCTAAATAATTCCGACATAATGGCGATACGGCCGCAGTTTTCAATATTTTTCTGACTTCAAACTTTTCTTGTGTAGCCTAAATGTCTTTCTTTCACTTGGAATTTTGCTATTTAATATATTTGAGTAGATATGAAAACACGAAGAACATTTTTTCGGAAACACATACAATTACAAGAAACAATAATCGCAACTCAAGAAAAGCGTCATAAAATTTGACATTTTTTCAAATATTTTGTGTGAAATATATGCGCGCCGTTTTCAGAACGTAATTTACCTTACACTCTTAGACATTTCACATCTACTAAAGTATATTAAATCTATGGTTCCACTACACCTGTTCGAAGTGTTATTGAAGCATTACATAAATTTATCAGTAATTTCTCAGTCAAGGGATCTGACCCACCTCAAAAGGTGGGACCTAGTATTCGAAGTCTACAAAGGACGTCATTCTACTCGAATATTTTCAAAGCATCTCTAACTAACAAGCGGTAGTTATAGATGCTTTGATATTTTCCTATTCGCCTTCTCGAAAATTCATGTTGGATTTTTAATTGACCAATTTTAGTATTTTACGATTGTCAATAATAACCAGACTACAAGCCTGACAGTCAACAGGTATGGTTAGTCGGGTTATTATTCAATTAGAAATTTGTCTGTTAGCAGGGAGTAATGCAAACGACCGATGATCACAAGTTTGTAATAAGAACTGAATTTATTTCACAAAATTCTTGCCTTAATACAATGCATGAACAAAGGCCACATAAGGTGGAAAGAGAAAATAGTCCAGTTATATTCAACATAGTGTGCAGCGGAGCGATTATTATCATTAAATTGATCTACGGGATGTTTATGTTATGGTATTGAGCACCTTCCAACGATTTTATTGTTTGAAACTCTTCAGAATGTTGAACATGCTGTAAGCTGAGTTTAAAATCTGGGACAAAAGTAAACGTGAAAACCCTCGTAAGGTTCAAATTATTAGAATTCCAAACCCTAGTGAATGTCTCCAAAGTTAGTGGATACAATTTGCCAACGACCAATTCATGTGGTTGCTTCAAATATTCACCGAAAATCAGGATACACTTTTTGATTGCTTGTGGCTGGTTGTACCAATCCGATTCAAATAGACTGTAGGATAGACGATTGCTTGCCAGCATTATCTCATTCCCTAAGTACGCGATCAAAAATAGTTCGGCAACGACGTAAGTGAACACTATAACATACATCAAACGTTCCAATGGATTGTCAGCGATATCCTGCAAATGAATTGATTAATGAAAACGGTCGAGAATGCACCAATTCAATTCGAACAAATGCTAGGCAATAAACTGATCCGCAAATGCATAGCGCACCGGTGGCAAATTGAACCAAAAACAAATCTGCACAAAATAACCCTAATTCGTCTGTCAATCTGTGAAGTTGGATTCAAAGAATTGAAACTTTATTTTCTATACTACATTGCAACACTGTTACGAACTCTCTTAAGTAGGCGTGAGCGTTGACTGAAGCTTTCAAGTCGTCAATGAAGTTGTTCTGCCTTGAAGCAATAGTCACCTTTTTGCCTCTTTCAATTCTAATTCGTCCCATATTTCTCAATTCACTTGCCAGCACTTCATATCTCAACGAACAATTTAGCAACAGATACCAAATTATTATAGAGTAAAACACTGCGACTATTGATAGCCAAATTGCGAAAATCATGTAAAAAATTGCGAGCCAGAATGCAATGTCACTGTTCCTCCAATCTAACGGAAATGCAATTTCGTAGAACAAAGTTTTCTCATCTGCCAAAAATGGTATAACCACAACCGAAACAAAACTACCAACAAACACAACAAGTAAAAATGCGGTCACAAAATCCGAGAATTTTTTTATTTTGTCGTTGAAAGGACCGATGTCTTCATCATTTCGAATCGAGAATTCACAAATTCGATTCAATAAACTCTGAATTTCCTTCTGCTTCCAAATTAAAATCCAGAGCTTGATTGAACATACGGCAACTGTGATCGAGAATTCTGTTAAGAATATGGTTTGGTCGCTCTTTTCATTTTGAATTGCTCCAACGACAAACGCCATAACGAAAGTAAGGTGGTAAATACAGAAAAATAATTTCGTTCTGAATTCTCTGGCTGTGGGTTGATCTCCACGATGCCAAAAACCACACAGATGAAATAATGCGATGATCCGTGCAATTACTTTATGAATTTTCGTAGAATGCATCGTTAGGCAGGTAAATGTTGCAAACCCTTGAAAGTGCAAGAAATACTG
The DNA here is from genome assembly GCA_026413405.1 of Phytosciara flavipes. Taxonomy (NCBI): domain Eukaryota; kingdom Metazoa; phylum Arthropoda; class Insecta; order Diptera; family Sciaridae; genus Phytosciara; species Phytosciara flavipes. The sequence continues at coordinate 3,021 of JANTFA010141765.1, forward strand.
AAGTCCAAAACGTTAGCTAAAATGCATTGTACGAACGATATTATCAACTATCGCATGACGTAGGACACAATATTGTTGCATAGTTACAAATTACAGACTTTCCAAACTAACTGGCAAATCATTTACTACTTTTACTGTAACCTGAAACCCATTTCTCAATATTTTCATATTATTGATGCAACCGAGTGTATTGATTTATATCTCTCATTGCCATTCAGTCGTTCATTTACTTAATGATTTCGAATTTAAATTTTTTATTACTTTGGGAAATGTGTTGTCCCGTGTCCATGCTTTATTAATGTAAAGAAGAGTGCTTAAATGCAATCAATAATACATCAAACGAATTCATATTCTCGTCTGCCCGCCAAACAGTTGTAATGACAGCTAAATGCAGAAATTATAGTAAATTAGCGAATTATAAGAAAGATTAAACTTTATGTTAATTTGGGCTGCAGACATACAAACTGAACAATCACTGACAATAAGAAGCTAACCTTTTTGTTTTCATTCGTGGCAAGAGTTTCTAATTATATTTTAAATCTACAGAAGACGTCATTCTACTTGAATATATGCCGGCTCTCAACAGGAGAAGTATTACGGAATCACTTTTCTACATACAGAAATCCCGATTGAAGCCGATTAAAGAACCAATTACTGTTCCGGAGTCCTGAGATCATGTGCTACACGATATTGCATTCTATTTGATTGAAATTCGTCGAGTAAAATAGTACATTTCGTCATAAGCGAGAAAAATTCAGCTTTCATCACGTATTACGAACGGACTTTTTTGCGCCTGAGGATCATAATGAGATGAGACTCAAAAACAGAAAAAGCGATCAGCGGCCGGAAAAGATACTTTTCCTGCCGCAAATACCAGTCCAGAAAAATACCACTTTTCGACACGGAAACGAGTGTCGAAAACCATCGAACTATGATCCTCAGGCGCGAAAAATTAATTATTTTTGTGCTACAAGACTGAGATTCGACAGATTTCGACACGCATTCTACGATCGAAAAGTGCAATTTTTATGTCATTCTCAGAGAGAATATTTGCGGCCGAATATAGTATGTTATGTCACAAGGACCAAAAAGGCGTCTTTTTGACCCAGGGATTGAAAACGTCCGAGGATGGAGCGGAGCGTCGAAATGACGAAATATACTATTTTCTGTTGGCATCACCAACAACGAGCTGTTGCAACGGTTTGCAACGACATCTTGCGTACAATTGCAAAGCGATGGTAGAATAGCAATGATAGCAATAAGACAGCGATTGTATAGCGATAGAATAGAGCAGCCGTGTAATTCCTCTCCTGGTCTGGTTGATCTGTCTTTCTATCATTGAATAACATTTATGAATAACATCAAAACTCGAACAGATTTTCTACGATGTTCCGTTGAAGATTCTTGGACAAATTTTTTCTTTCTAGCAATACAAACTTTGTTTCAATACAAAGAATTCGTGTGCGATGGAGTTTCTTAAACAATAAATTTGTTTATTACATGAAGTTCTTGTACTGAACTTATTATCTTTTCTTAGTCGTTGTAAAAGTATTGGGTTTAATCAGGTTTTTGATTTCAAAACCCGCTCAGGTCTGGGCAAACCCGAAACTCATTTTTTGAAAACCGACACAGAGTCAACCCGAAGTAGTCACTACATGACGGGTCGGGTTACCAGACTTTTCGGGCCAACCCGCTTATCTCTAGCACGAACAACAATCCGAAGAAACGATCAACCATGAAACAGCTGATCGAACTCTCTCGATTTGGACCTTGTTGTTTTCTTTCGACATTTCTTTTCAAAACAACGGAGCCATTATATCTGCTGATGGTAAGGCATTTGAGCACTTTGAATGAGAGGTAAAAATATTGAATTTTACTCTCATCTGAATGAAATTTATTCGAGAGGGTTGCTTGCATACAGTGCCGTAGTTAGACGAGTGAGCTCTTGATTTAATTCTTTCAAATGAAATTTTGACAATGAAGCCGATAGGAGACTTAGATATTTGGGGTTTCATCGAAGATTGTTTCAGTAGTCATGTATCATCATTAAACACCACACACGATTGCCAAACGAATGAGTCAGTTTTCAGGGTGAGCTCAGTATTATACAACTACCCCCATACAACTACGGCACTGCTACAAAAGGTACAGTGAATATACCTGAGAATTGTCAACTCTCTTGAGCAACACATTGCATACAAACCATTTCTCATAGTCTTGTTTTGTATTCAGTGTGTGTGACATCTAAACGTTGAATTTCATCGTCCACAATGATGAAGCCCTCGAAGAAGGTTATCAAATTGCGGCGCTCAAAGAGATCAATCAATTTGTTGAAAAATGTACTCCAAAAATCGGTGTACGAGAAATTGCCGATCGGTAGGAAGTACCGACACTCAACATTAACAAATATTAATGGTGAAAAGATGTCGGACCAGTTTATGGTACTTGCAAATTCGATTGCTGTTCGGTTGGATTCGTATTGCAGAAGATATGCTTCTGTTCACGGAAAGTGGCATAGGTGAGAGCAATCATTTGTTATGATTTTTCTTGGAAACAAATTTTGTTGTGTTTTTATACGTATCCGTATCTAGTCACTTAGTGGACGTCATTGAGCGTATAAACAGGATGTTGACGGAAGAAGGGTTCGAGGGAAGAGCACAGGATGATTTCGACTCATGGAATAATGAAAACGTCAGTCAAAGTGACCAAGGTGAGACCTCATGTACAACATCTAAGGAAATTGAAACACAGAGCTCGATCGAACAACGACCGTACAGTCCTTCGGTATCTGACCAAAGCGGACCATCAGAAGGATTTAAAGTGATAAATGAAAATATGGACTCAGGAAATGGGTTAAAGTCGTCGACACTTACGTTAAAAGCAATCATTACGAGTTTTATCGACCACACATGGAGATATAAAGCTCACAAGGAAATCGTTATAAAGGAAATGATTATGAATTTGATGGAAAGTGGTGATTCCGACGACGATCTAGTAGTTGGACCGTTGGCATATCATTCTCATACAAGCGGCGAAACAAGCGGAACTGGATTTGAAGATGGAACGTTAACAGGCGGATGTTCGAAATAGTTTAAATTTGTGAAATGAAAATGATGTTTAAGAGGTTCTATAATATACTTAACTATTACACGAAAATGCTGGCCGTTTCACTCAACACAACTGACACAACGTAATAGCCAGAGTGCACTTCAACGTTGAAAGTAGCATGGAATAACGTAAATATGAGATATGATTTGAGTGCCTTCGGTGACAGTATTTAGTAGATTCACTCTATGATAGAGGTAATTTAATGTCTCGATGAGTAAAAGCACCTCCGGATGAATCTATCGGAAACTTTTACCCATCTGAATATGAGATGTAAAATTGATTCCCGTATAAAGTATGCTACTTCCAGAAACGTTAAAAGCAGTCAAGCCAAGGCCGTTACACTTTCTACTGTTTGCTTTCTCTACAAAAAAAACCTCTGGTGCTAGAATAAACTTCCAGCGTAACAATTCGTTTTCATTTCTTTGGTCTCGTCAGAGGATTCCAATATCGAACAACCAACCAGCACTGACATAATATCATGCACACAAATTGTTTGATATGCAAATCGACCCAACGCACGTTCCATTCAAACAGAATAAGTTTGAATTTAGCGCTCACTTTAGAGCGACGTCGTCGTTGGGTATCTGAACACAAATATCACAGACATCTAGAATATCGTTTTCCAAACTACTGTTTGACACTGCATATCTAGGCTTTCTTATATCGATGGGTCTCGTTGAAGAAAAGATGCCGAACACATTTTGTGTGAAAAACGCTGTACCCGCGGTGTTGTATTTCAGTACTACTGTCAAAATGGAGATACTTTTCAGCAAAGAATTACGTAAGTTTGTTCATTCACTAAGTCGCCGGTAAATGAAGCATCGACTCTTTTTCCGATGGTGCAGCGAGTGAAATCAAGGCAGTTTTCTTGCAATACAACCTCACAGAGTCTGTTCACGAAATTAGAAGGACGGTACACTGTGGGAATTTCATTTTACTGAGGCAGTGTTATGAGATTCTCAAGGTATCGATCACTCTGATTTTGTAAACAAATTCTGTGATGTTGCTAGAAAGTTGCCTTGATAAAATGTTGAACGAAAAAGTGCAAACAAGATGATCAAGAAAATGTAAAAATATATTTTTTTGATAACAAAAACCTTAAACTTTCTTACCTTACAATAACAAAGCAAAGCAAACAATTAACATTGAACTAATGGAATAATTGATGGTACTACTCAGATTACCTGAACTGGTAGCAAATGTACTGGACACTTTCGCCATAATGGAAACGAACCAGGTGCTTTGGAGTATAGTATTTTCTGTTGAAAAAGAAATAAATCGGTGAGCGAGAGAGCTAGCAAGCAGCGAGAGTGGAATGCAAAGTTTTCAAGAATGATAATACAGAACGAGTCAAATGCTGCGTTTGTTGTGAAGCTGCATTTCGGCTTTTTAATAAATATTTGAAGCGGAGTTTTGGGACGCGAAAATAAATGTGCATCTAATCATGAGATAATCCGATAATAATCGTGCGTACCGAAATCAGTAGCTGCAGTCTAAGATGTCACAAAACTATCAAAACTTCACTTACCTGACTTCACACAGAACTGCTGCTTCGGATCTAGTTTATGATCTGGTGCACAATGACATTTGTTTGAGGAACAGTGCATTGCTTGTTCGGTACCATTGAAGTGAGATTGGAAACAGTCAGTGTCATATGCACACACTTGACCAATAGCTGAAAGGGTGAACATAGAAATGGTGGGGTTAGCATTATGTCGTTCTGTTATATCGAAGAAGCGATGTACTTCAAGTACAAGAAGTCGCAAGTTTAACATTATCGTGTCGTAGGCACGAGACCAAAAATATGAATCCATCTCGGATCCTATTAGGCGTTAAAGGTGAGCACTTTTTGAGCAGTTAAATTTGTCAAAAACTCATGAATTAAAAGGTAAGCTCAGTTCAAATTTGTATGGAATCTTTCTCAGATCAGCCAGTAAACTAGTCAGAAATCGCTCTCCTTAAACGCCTTATACAGCAAGGTGAAACCATTCTCGACATTGTGGTTCCAAATGAACAAGGTGTACTCACCAATGCGTCTCTCACAGACGGTTTCCGTTACATTGACATCGTTGAATGGAAGTGTGAAAAAACTTTCACCGCAAATACATTTGAATTGTTCGCAAACAGCACCCGGTCCCAGTTGGTGCTGGCACTGTACACTTTCCGAACAGTTTTCATTGTATTTAGCAATGGGTAGACAAGTCTATAATGAAATCGATAAGGAGAAAACATTAAATTATGACGGGGTGACGTGCATAGCGTCAGATTTTATCTTTTAACATTTGGTAAGAATGAAAAGTTCTTTGGATGAAAGGACCGAAAACTTTTCTTCCATTTCATCCATTGAAAGAGAAAACTCACTGAAACACAAGAGTTCATCTGATTCTTTCACCACAATTTTCAGTGAGATTTCCGGACTGATAAAACTCGACACATTGAAAATGGATACTTACAGTTCCCATAAACGTTGCAACATAACCAGGCTCACAATAACATTGCTGCGACACACAAATAGTATTCGGAATAGGCGGGCATCCGGTGTCATTTGCACACTGCTTCTCAACAACTGTAGGAGAATTCGAAAAAAGAATTTTTTTGTAAATAAATTCGGGTCAGATTTTATCATCGGTAGCGGACTACAAATTGTTGTCCAAGATTGAAGACCAGATCCAAGCAACACATTTTGACAGTTGATTTAGCCAGCATTAACTTACCGACTAAACTCTGACAGGCGCCATTGTGGAGGATGAACCCCCTTCCACATGAACAATTGAAAGTGCTGTTGCTGCACGTCGCAAACGCAGTTCCTTCGGAACACTGATCGTTGTTTTCGCAACGGCTGCCAAGAGGAACTTTTTCTATTAGGAAAATTGGAAGGTTAAGTATGAGTTGTCTGAAAACCGTTCCGTCTAATTCCAAAAGGACTCACTCAGTATGCAGCTCCTTCTGTCGCCCGATGGTATATAATCCGGCTTACACTTACAAAATCCATCCATGCAACTACTCCATTTAATGTTAGTGCATGGACATTTACCGCCAATGACATTTGCAAATCCCTGTTTCTATAAAAGTAGGCAAAGCGAAAAAATTTCGAGTTCACGATTCAGATAAATAGATTCGGGTTTATTACCTCCGGGAAACATGGAATAATTTTAGAACCGGAATCTCTGCAAATACACTGACGATCGAAACACGTGCTGTTGGAAACTTGATTATTTTTTACAAATTCTTTACAATCGCCATCAGCATTACACCATGTGTCTATGACATTTTCGTTGATCGAACCTATTCCATTCAAACCATAATATTAATGGGGAACAAAATTATTTCAATTCCATTTCTGTACCTGAGACTACAATTAAACATTGAAAGGAAATGAGAACTAACTTTGTGACACTATTCAACAACATTTTATAACTCGAAAATTTTAATGAAATCTTCGAATATATTTACACAGCTACGAAATGGCTTCAATGACCTTTACAGCTCAATTAATGATCTGAACTGACTTTGCTTTGATGTAACGCCAGGTATACAAAAGCTATCATATTGACAGGGACCATTCACAAAGTCCATTGAACCGACCAATACTTTCGTTTCGAAAAGCCAAAGTATGTGAACATGTTTGCCCTGCGCGACAATGAACGTTAAAACCGTTTATACTCTCATTGCTGCATTAATGCACAAAAAAAACTATATTTAAAGTTCGACCACGCTACGATGAAGTTTTTGGGAGTTTAAAACGTAATTTTTTGACAACGAATTCACAATGGAAACATTTTGTTTGACGGCTACTTCAGAACCGTTATAATTGGACTTTTCGAAACGAAGCGCTAAATTCAAGGCTATACAGGCTTGTTCCAAGGCCATTTGGATTGTCAAAGTGACATCTACAGAAGACCAAGGCTATATAACTGAAACATATATTGTTGACGAAATGTTCGCAAAAGCGACAAAAGCGTTGAGGTTTAGCTTCGTGAATGA
>JANTFA010141776.1:0-12129 GCA_026413405.1 Phytosciara flavipes
ATGGAAGGAAATCAGGGAGACCTACATTCAGCAATGGATATAAAAAAATGGACTCTGTTTAACAAAAACGTTTGATAACACCGTTTAAGGCTTAGAAAGAAGAAGAAGAAGATGCGGCCCTCTGCGTTTTGTTAGTAAAATGGGGAACTTTCTATCCTTCTGGGGAGCTGACCCTCCAACTCGTTCTCACCGCTTTATTTTCCTGATTTTCGAGTCAATTTAACTCTTAGGGTCAGTGTTTTAAATATTTAGTTTAATTCATGTAGTCGTTCTTTTATTGATCGTGTTACGAGTGTGGCATTTGCAATTTCCTCCTTCTCTTCTTGTGTTAACCCGAATCGTTTTTGTCGCTGGCCCAACTGTGCTTTGGTCTTCCCCCTTTTCTCACTCTAGGGATGTCTATAGAAACAACTTTTCTCGCCACATCGCTTTCATTGTGTGAGTAGACTTCAGCAAACCATTCGTTTCTCTCGCTTTTGGCTTTGTCGACGATAGTTTCTTTTATGTTCAACGTGCCTCGTAAATGTTCAGGTTCACTACTAATCCAACTGTGTGACGCCAAGGGACATGCGGCACATTTTCATCTCCGTTGTTGTCGGATCTCTGCCAAACAGTTCATCCATAGTCCAGCATTTTGAACCATATAAGAGCGCAGTGGTATCCAGTCAAAAGCTTTTTCCAAATTAATAAAGATCATTTATGAAAGTCTTTTGCTGTGTCTCTAAACATTTCTGCAAGTATTCTCATTACATCGGCTGTCAATGTATCTTTGGTAATACAATCTTCAGCAAGCGGTTGTTGGTCACTCTTTCCCAGATTTTCATTGTGTGGGATAACAACTTGATCGCTCAATAATTTGTGCATTTCCTTAAGTCTATTTCTATCTCATTGTAGCGTGCAATTTTTTTTTCGAGAAGTAGAAATGACAGTACCTGCGTCACATCCACACCGATTGGGATCCATATTCATATTGTACACCACACACTCCGTCCATAATTGAAAGCGAGACATTCTAAAATAGGTCAAGAAATTTAAATATTTATACAATTATTGATTTCGACAACGTTTTTCGAACATACAGTGTGACAAGGGATGTTGGAGATACACCACAACATTTATGGCATGGCATATCGATACATACTATACCAGCAATGTAGGTATATGATACACGTAGAATAAAAATGCTATTTTCATCCTATACACAGAGGCACAACACCGAAAATAATATCAGTCCCCAGTGAGGCTTAGGAAAAAATTGGGAGTATGAGAAATCCTGGTGACGAAAAAAAAGCACACGAAATGATCTTCTCTTCATGTGCAAATAAAAATAAAACGAGAAAAAACCATAGCAGACGATGCGACGGATCCCCGTACGATCCCGTTTGCATAGCTTACGTAACTCCAGCACTTACGAAGCCTTACGACCGCATATCTAGTACAAAAATTAATAGCCCGCACGTACAGCCTCAAAAAGTAGTGCCCTTAGTCTAGACTGACGATCCGAATTTATGGGAGTGAAAAAATGACCCTACCGAGCGTCGAACTTGGAAGCTCTGCTTGGAAATCAGCAATGCCAACTAGCTTGATCCCATTTGTTTAAACAGCGTGCAATGTCATTATTTAAAATTTACTCAATTTAAATGCGAAAGGTCCTCCATATCAAATACTCCCATGGCCCTAGCTAATGACCATCTGACTCAATTGTAGTAAACATTGCCAATACCTTTCAAATGAAACCAAAATCGGATGAAAAGTCACTCGATTTATATGCGAAAAACACTTACTCTAAGGCCTCCAGGCTCAGTGTTAGCGTACTAGCCTTCCACATAGAAAACCCGAGTTCAATACCGGTGCGGACCAATTCTGCATAGGATTTTTCTTCAAAGTTTTGCATGAAAATAACGTTCTTAAGTGAGTCCAAGCTTCATAATCTCAGTAGTTGAGGAGTTAGATGCCCTCAACGAACCGTACACAGAAGAATGCCATGAGTGATGCTTTTTAAGTTTCGGCGTCTATAGGTATCCCAAAATGCTATGCACAAACTCACAGGCTCCAATTGTTACAAACGACATATATCATATCAATCCTAATAGCCCATCGTACTTCGTACGGGGCTAAAAACGGGAACCCTATCCAGGACGTAGAACGAGTGACTGAATTTTTGTTCCACATTTCGTATTTTATATTATAAAGGGTGCGGTGAATGGTAAATGTTGAATATATACATCATCCACCATACATGACATCACACTGTACCCAAGTTGTATATACAGTCTACGACACAGGAGTAAGAAGAAGATACAATTCATATAGAAGACACCATATATAAAATGTCATATTTTTTCCTTATATTCCAAGAGGTTGTTTTCTAAGAAAAAACATGAATAGAGACGGTATATGATTTACAAGTTTTTATCTCAGCAGGACGACAATGTAAAATGTAGTTCAACATAAGAATAGCAAAATATGGGGTTTAAAGGGACACACACAGAAGAATACATAAACAAGTTCTTCATCATTCGTACAATTTTTGAGAAGTGGGATGAGTGGAAGCGCTGGCACATACAATGGTTATGTGTTTATGCGGCTGTAAGGCAAAGGAAAGAGGTGTTTTGTGGAATTCAATTTGTGTTCCAAAAACTTTTGTCTTTATTTGAGATGTGTAGGCACACTGTGAATTGGGAGGTTGAATTGAATACATTATACGGAGAGGAGTTTTTCGTTTACATAACCGAAGCGATAGACATCTCTATGTCTTCTTGTGTAAAGTGAAAATAAACAAAAACCGTCAAAAAGTCGTTTTTCAATAAGCCGGGCTTCACTCATTGTTTGTTTAAATAATAGTGGAACGTATAAAATTCAGAGTAAATATTGCTGGAGCCTGATGTGGGAAACAATAGGAAGAGTATAAGACAATGGTTTTTGTAATAGTTGTAAATGGGAATTTTTTTTTTATTTTAGTCGGTTAAGTTGGAAACGTTCTGTTTACCCAGATTTCAACAAAAACAATTGCGTTGGAGTGGTTCAAATTTGGATCATCGTTCATTCTATTCAATGTTGATCTAATCTCATCATTTCTCTTCCATTTCACTAGATTGTTTCAAGAAATTTGAATAATTTCCATTCCGTCTAACTATCAGACAACTCAACGGACAGAATTTTGTATTTCACTCTGCTTAGCTTTCTACCTTTTAGTTACTTCGGTATTTACCTTGTCAGCGATTTTATTTTTAGATGAGAGAAATATGACTACACTTCCGGTCGAAACGCCCCCCAATAAAACCTTCAAAGTATTTACTGACAGTATACGTACCTGTATTATCGCCGTTCATTATAATTAGACATCTAGGACATCATCATTACTTTATGATATTATACAGACAGGAAAATAACACAGAGAGAATCATACATATTCTCGAGTGAGTCACTCGGAGTGACGTATATGCAAGTCAGTTAATGCTTTTGTTCGATGCACTTTAATTATAGAATGAAGGCGAAGTGTAACACCATAATTGTCTCGATCGACAATTGTCGTGGGGTATGCATTTAGCGAGTGTCCATAGATAGATTAAGTCAGCCCCCCAACATTTACTAGGAAATACAGAAAATGAATTCCCAATATAATTGAATATTGCTATGTTAACGGCGGCAATAAATTATAGCTAACTGAGTCATTCTGGTGCAAAAATGCATTCCATTGAAATTTAAGTGTGGGATTGACGATGTGGTTTGGATTATATAATTGGTGTATTCAAGCATACTTATGCATTGGAAAGGATTTTGCTTTAGCAGCTCCAGCCCAAATATGCTCGTTGCATTTGTCCAATTTGTTTAAAAAGCAACGGAAAATAATATTCCTGGATGGCCCATTACAAGCGTCCATATTACTTCTGAGAATTTTATAAAATTCACAAGAATTTAATCGGAGTTCTTTTGTTGTTCTGTAAAATCCCAAAAAGTAATGTGGATAGCTGACAGGTCTTTTATAGGTACTTTAGGAATAACCTGACTTCGACAAATTGTTTGATCCTCATCGCCTTTTATCGTGCATTAGACAATGCGACGAAAAAACTTGGCCTTTGCTGGTTTCACTATTTCTATTTCAGCTGAAGTAGTATGAAGGTATTTTTGGAAAGTGGACATGGCTACGTCGGACGGGTGTGTGTTTGAGGCATGTTCGTTATAATATATGCTATTTTCCAACAATGATTGAGTGCATGTAAAATGTCTGTACTCCCCGACGGTACCTATCCAATGAGCACCCACACATGTATGTCCAGTTCATCGTTTGTAGAGGTAGTTATTCAAAGACAAAACAGCCTTTTTTCAACTTTTAAACCATTTAGCCACCCAGCCTGATGTGACAGCGGCTTAGGACTATGCATATGATGAATCTGCTCATGGTGTCTCTATTCAGAAACGGAGTAGTCATCTGTTATCGACAACGATGACCGTAATGAGTAATTGACTTGTCTCATTTACAAAATATCTTGTTGTAACAAATGAAGTAGCAGACCTTGAAACGACCAAAACGGAATATTTCAAACAAACAGAGTAACAGATTTGCCGAATATTATTCGTGATACGGCTGCCGATACAGTGTTTTGGCTCAACAAGGCCAGCAGTAAGTGTGGTATTCTAGTGAGCATAAAACAGAGACCGTAAAGTACAGTACAGGCGAAAAAAGATTCCATGAGTCGGTCCACTATAGCTGTTGTTACACAAACAGGTATGCCCACTCTCGAGTTTCATACTACTTCCAAGAACTGCTTTGACAAAACAAAACTGTTATACTGTGGATGCCACATTAATTTCTAGTGCCATGCTTGTTTTTGTTAGTTTTGTATGTAACTTGTATTAATCTTAAAACTTTCAATGGAATGTATACATGTAATTTCCGGCTTTGATGCCATTTCCTGTGTGTACGGAATTCAGGTAAAGTTTTTCTTACATTTAAGTTCTACATAACTTCTAGCTTTTTTGAATATATTCATAACCACGATGTCTTTGAACGGAATAGCAACTTCCTGGAAATGAAGTACTCAGAAAGATGTTTATAAAAGTTGGAATTAAATTTTTAAATTTAAAATCATCTTTCACATATGATGGAGTTGTCGGTTCTTGGTTTTTATCGATCATAAATTGAATTTACCGGAGATAGTTTTCTCCGTTAAAATAAGTACAATTACTCAATGCAATGTAATAATGTTCAAATGAAGCATATTTTACATGGCAATAATTTTGATATCCTTTCCACATTGCAGAGCTTTTAAAATGTAATATTGCTTGGGATACTATGGGTTTGCATATGTATGATGTGTTACACCAGGGAGGAGTAGTATACAACGTACCTCGTCATACTCCCGCACATATAAAATAATATAGAAACTTCAGACAAGTTGAACTCATTGAATGCTTTTGAAAGGTAATCGATTCATTGCATGTGGGTAATGCGCTTGAATAAAACGAACATTACTTTTCGAATTCCTAAATTGTGTTATTATTGCGGAAGACAGCAGTAGGTCAAAATAAAAGTGATATGTCTACCGTTCCGTTCCAATGGAATTTGTATTGTATATAATGTAATCACTGCTTGACTTGTCGATTTTCATGGAACCTTGTGTGCTTTAAACAAATCGAATTTTATTTGCTTTTTTGCATGGTACAGTTAGACAATATACTAAAGACCCAGGCGGTCGACGGTACATTTCATTTAGATTTAAAAAAACAAGGATAGACTGGCTAAATGCTGCTGGTGAGGTCTTTTTTCTTACTTTCAAAAATATGTCGAATATTCGCAAGTGATAGTAACTATCAACATATAGTTCACCATTCTAATGTTTGATTTATCAACACACACATATTCAAGTTATAAACAAGCAAACAGGCAAATAATTACATCAGTCGGTGCGCAGATCTCAATAGAAAGCCCATCTGCCGAGGAGAAACTACATCCAAAATCAGTGTGATTCGAGTTTGACATATTCCAAAGTCGAATGACTTATGCGACTTATAATGACTATCATAAGTCATTGATGAGTCGTGATTTTTATGATTTATCGCAAAAAAATTGGGGCTACAAGCAAAAATGCCTTAAATCAATCATCCGAAGGAGCTACACCATGTTGTTTTTCATGCAAAGATACAAAAAATTAAAAGTTGCCTTGTACTTTTCATAGTCAATACTTGAATAATTTACGCTAACTTTTCGTAGGTTGATGGTGACTCTCATGACTTATGACTTTTCGAAGACATCGTGACTTTTTTAACTTTTTGGATAGGTGTGACCCAACTTATGGGAGTAGTTTTCCCCTCGCCATCTGCTGACAATTATTTGGGTCGTCAAATTTCATTGTTGTAGTCAACTACCAACTACCAAATCTCTGAATTTCAATGTAGACTATGAGCTATCGACTATCAGATAATAATTATTTGCCACTGGTGTTGCTTTGTTCATGGTAGCATTAAAATTTAGAATGTCAATGTAGCTGACCACTGTCGGCTACCAACTACCAAATATTCAAGGTATAAATAGGCAAGCAGGCAGAATAATTGCATCAGTCGGTGTGCAGCTCTTGAGTAATAAACATCTTTGCCGACAATTTATTATTTTGCTGGTAAACTACCAACTATCACTAATATGAATTAGGAACAGCCAGTTATCAGCACCCGAGTTGGGTGACCCAACTTATCTGCTGGCGTTGGTTTGTTCATAGATATTATGGCGATCGAGGTGACCTCCACAACAGTATACTATAGCCTTGACTCCGATTGGGGTTTTCTTTTTCAAAGAAAAAAGACCTGCTAAAAATGTATTCCTGTACCTACTGAGATAAGAATGTAAGTTTCAGACCTCGAAAAGTTGATAACGCCTCCCGATACTATCTTATCCATTTACTAATAAAGTTTATATGGACCCTGTGACACAGAGTCTGTGTGATAGGTGGAGTATGTATTTAAAATTTAAGAATCTAGCTGCCGGTCGGACTGTCAATGAGAATATTTCCTCACTTCAACGAATCTTTCCTCGAGTTTATGACACCTAAAAGTTTATCTCAAACCAGAACAAACTAATCGGTGTGAGATCAGAATAGCACCGCACGGTATTGACAATCCATCGTAACGCTTTTGCCACCAATGAATGACCAATAACTCTTAAAACAAAACGGCCATCATCTTCCATACAATTCATCCATTATTTATGAGTGAAGTAGCTGCTCAATTGTTTTCTATCGCACGAGTCATGTTTATACTAATACGTAACTGTATTAATAACATATCCAATTCCGTGAATATTATTCATGTGATATACTCAATACACTGCTCACATAATACCGTTGTGGATGGGCTCAATGTGCGAAATCAATATTTTTGCGGAATAAAGCTAATGTGCCGTTGGGAGTGGAAGATGTGTTGTTGGGAGTGTTGATAAGTGATCCAAGAGTCGATAAACGTCAAATTCAAGGAGCGAAAGCTGTAAGTGAGTTCCACAACAGCATATTGCCTCGAATAATGACTGGAATGTAGAACTGTCTGAGTAATAAGTAAGTTAAATAGTCTTCTGAAGGCGGTAGTTACTGAGTACCTTTGGAATCTTTCACTTCTTTGATCCCTTCAACCCGTGTTCGCAATCCGACTATACAAATCTCCAGTATCTCACAGCTATTGTCTCAGTCAGCACATTTTTACACAAACTTTAGGACAATTCGATCGTCAACCTCCACCGTATTGATTTCTTCTAGGATCTCCACTCATGCTAGTTATGTGTAAGCTAGATAGAGTTGTCCATGATTCAGGGGATACGAGTTGACTTTTCTCTTCCGCTTTACTTCTATATACTCAGTGAAGAGTATAACCTGAAGTGAATTCACATAATTTAAGCGTTCCAACAATGTCTTACGTATTGGTCTTACTACTCGTGGAAAAATTATACAGAGAAATGATTTTATGGTGGCTGAGCCGCAGTCCCCATATCATCTCTCTGAATATGTAAGATCACTTCAGCAGAACCTACATACGTTTCTGTTGCCGTTGTGAACAGGTGACACAGATACTGTTTCTAAATCATTCGAAGTAATAGCCTTAATACAACCCAAATCTATTCGATATGCTTGAATCCAAGGTTCCCATGTCATCCGTTCTTTTATCATTTGCTCAGAAAATATTCATTTAGCTGAATAGAAGAATTCGGCGATGAAGCTTGAACTATATGTTAGACTATTACCATCTCTAATATAGCCATGTGAAACACTGATATTGACTACAGTGAGACACAATAGCCCTCAAGCCATAATTGGACTGTCGAATTGTCAAAATATTTTTGGTTCACGGCAATCCAATTATCTCTGCTCAAGACTGTGCGAATGTTTTGCTTTCATTAGGACCTGTTGTTGTTGCAAATACAAATGTTATTAAACAGGACACAGTTCTAACGAATTTGTTGGATTTGTTGTTGGCATATAGTCATGACGAGTGCATGTTTAACATAATTAACATTTCGACGAAAGCAAGCGACGTTAGGAGAAATGATTTGAGTTTTTTTTTGTAGAAAACAGGTGACCTGTGTGGTGGTACGTTTATAGATTTTGTATGTAAATTTATTGTTGTAAATGCCCGGTCACATTTCGTTAATCAACTAATTTAACTTTGATCTTTGCATGGCCTTAATCGTAGTCTGATCTACGAGTAGAATTTCATTACGGAACGACAATTATTTATGTGAATAACATGAATATGGTTACAAATAACGGATTGAATTTATTGTCGACTCAAGTACGGTTCAAAACATTGCATCGAATAAAAGTCTGTAAGCCAAACCAAATACCAAACACAATACACACGTTGACCAAAGAAGTGCATTCTATCACAGCCAAGAGGCGCCGCTTATCATTTCTCTGTAGACTGTTATGATACACCCACGAACACAACCCATCATATTGTATGAAGGATGCTAAGCGGCTCACTGCTGGGATCGACATATACGTGCAATGTGCATTCTACCTCAGCACTGAGTCGCTTAGTACTATCTGAATATTTACATTATACGAGAAAATACGAAAGTAAAAATATTGTCAACAAAAAGTTTGAGTCAAACTTTCACAACCGCAACCTTAAAATACTGAGATCCGCAGAGGAAACAAAAATGCGGAAAAAAAAGTGGCAGTCGGGGTTGCTATGTCAGAAAAAGTCGTTTCGTTCGCTGAAGAGTTGTACTAAATTTTGATGATTGGATATGACTGGGTGCTCAAAGTTTCGGAACTAAATTTTTTTGTGGATCTCGCGAACCGGTAATTACCCGTAAGGCGGATTTTATCTAAAAGTTGAATTATCTCCGTCAAATATAAGTATTTTCTGATGATATCAACGAATTCTGAGGGGCAGAAGGGTTCTCATGGAACAATTTTTTTGTCAAGGTCTGGAAGAGTCTGGGCTATTCCCGAAAAATTGTCAAAAAACCGCTAACTTTAGAGGCGTTTTGGAAAACTGATGTCAATTGGTAACTGGAAAGTTGATGATAATTACCGGTTCATGAGACCCAAAAAAAAATTTGTGAAACTCCTTAGCCTTAGCGAGTGAGATGACATAGCAGCCCGGACTATGGCAGCACATTCACAGTCCTTGAAAGGTTTTCTTTGTGTGTGTATGTGTATCCAACAAAAGTTTATGGGATAGATTGATATTTTTTTAACAATTGGAATTTGTAGAGTCCTTCAACGCGCACTTCTGAATATTATTTTTAATAATAATTCGTTCCCTAAAGAAAGACAAAAAGAAAATATGAGAAAAAAACGAGGCCCAAACCACCAGCAATGAAGAAACGCTTTATATTCTGTACTCGGAAACTGAGGAATTAGTGTATCTTTTGTGGATGCGACCGACGTTACAGAAATGAAGAACATAACAGCGCAGTGTGTACATCAATATAAACCAACCAGCGAATTATTAAGTGATAACTTTTTGCGATAACATCTTGTGAATTCATAAGTATTAATATAAACGCCCCCTCCCCCCAACTTCTTTTACACTTCTCTTCGCGATGAATAAGATTTGTTTCGAAAGTTATTTCGGTGAGAAGTGAGCTTCAGTGGGAAATTGATACGATAATCAAATTTTGACTTGCAATTTTTTGTTGGTTTCATATCGCATTGTTTCGATTGTATTAGATTAATGCTAAATTTGGTCTTTGTGTAACAACGTCTTTTGAATTTCTAATAACTGTAACTCTGTACAAAGTAACAGAGGCGGATACCGTGGGCGTGGGAATCTCATTTTTACTTTTCATGCCTCGGTCTCTATTTAATTCTTCTCATGAGTTAGTCACTCGGCATAAACATTTCTGTGTGCATCCGTCGTGGACACCTTCGCTTGTTACCCTCGCTTCGTTCAGGCTATAACCAGTACAATTTCCTAAAATATAGCATGCACAACAGATTGTATAGCCCCATGTAGAATGTACTATGCAAAAAAAAACATCGAAAGCGGAATTTAATATTTAAAAAAATTTAGGTTCTCAAGACCGATTCCACAGTTATACTGTAAGTAGCTCCTCACGACAAGAATTATAATTTCAACACAGGCTGGTCAAATCTAATGGCCAAAAATGGAGTCTGACCTGTGTCGCAATAGGTACTTACCTATCATCAAACGCGAATCGCAGGATCACCCACGAAATTTTGGATGCATAGCTAATTAGCTATGTGAGAATTACATTGATTCAAAAATGGAAGGAATATCTGTGCCGATATTCACATAAAGCACCTGCAATCTTGCATAGAAAAGTACTGGAAAATATTTATCGAATGAAAATGGTTTGACAATCGATGTGAGAGTCTTGTAATTTGCATTTTAAATATTAAAATGCACGTGGAACAAGAGTTTGTACGTGTTCATGCACTATATTGTAGCCACCACGTCACTTTAGTATTGCATCAATTTCCAAGCGATTAACTACGGCGCGATTAAAAGGCCTAACCATGCATTCTGTTAAAATTCATAAAGTGATTGGCTGGATGATTTCTCTGTTTTATAAAATTGGTGTTTGGCACCGCGGAGATGAGCCCACAGTCAACGAAACGAGACTCAAGCTCTTTTATTGCATTTATTACTTATTTTTTGTTATATCTTTGGGGGTTGGAGCAATTAAAAATGAAAAGACCGACGCGTCCATCTTCTTAGCGGAATCGTCAATCGCAGCTGTGGTTGCAGGAATAAAACTGTGGTTTTCTATGTGGAAACAAAACCAAATTCTCGATTTGTTGGACCGAATTTGTGTCCTCACGGTTCGAAACGAGGATGACTACAAGCTTTTCAACGGCAAACTTGGAAAATTCACGAAATTTGTACTTGTATTTGTAATTGCTACATTTGTTGCCAGTTGCTCGTGTTCTGTCATTCTATCGTTCCTTGGAACGGAGAAGAGTTTGTTCTTTGAAATTGCATTTCCTTTGGACTATGAAAACAGTGAATTTGCATTTTGGTTTGCCACATTTTTCCTTTTCACTGCGTTTGTGCTGGCATCGATTGGTGCCCTCTCCTCCGTAATTATTTGGTATTTTCTGTTGATTTGTTCTCTGAGGAAATGGTTTAAAGAATATGGGTCGGCGTAGCGAACCAATGAAGGGGAAGCTGAAATTAATGCAGATGCAAAACGATTTCTCTGAGGATCTGAAAGAGTCAGTCGACTCACACATACACATAACGGAGTGCGTGACGGTTTTTCATTGTAATGCCTATAATGTGAGATAAATTGAGTTGAAATTTGTTTTTACAGACTAACAAGCAAATTGGAATCATTTTTCGGGAGAATATTCTTCATTCAATTCAGCACCAGTGGACTGTGCATTTGCGGATAGATATATTGCCTGGCATTTGTAAGCATGCAACTGCAACGTATTCCTCATTGTATAGTTTGCTTGATGTCTCTTAATAGAAAATTGGGGATACTACGTGGGAACAAGTTTTATATTTTTGGGTACTTTTTTACTTCACTGCTGATCTGTTCATGATCACATACCTGGGCAATGAGATTCTGCTGTCCAGCGATCGTCTCTCCTACAGCTTATTTGAATCGGACTGGTACGACCAGCCGCAATCAACCAAGAAGAACATCATCATTTTTGGTGAATATTT
>JANTFA010141798.1:0-12128 GCA_026413405.1 Phytosciara flavipes
GAGACACGACAGAGTGATATTATAAATGTATTGTGTGTTGCGCGAAAAATATTTTCAAACACAAGAAAAATATTATAAAACAAAACAAAAAAAAGCGGTTTTTCCGAGAACGTAGCCGTTATATTGTTATCGCGTGCATTTCTTCAAAACACATTTTATCCTCCAATAAAACATTCCGCTCCAACATATTATAAAAAATCACACTCCCCTTTTTTCATCATTTCATCGAGTTACAGTTACCAATAGTAAATTTATAAAACAATACTGAGAACAAACAACTTTTTCGTCTAATTAAAATTCAATTTTATAATTCCTCTTCTTCCTCTTCTTCTTCTCTGCAAAACAAGTGCAATGAACTAATTTCATTATGATGAGCGAGAGTTTGATATTTAGAGGAAATAATTATATTTATTTATCACCACCAAAGTCACAAAAACCGCGATTAATATTGAAAAATTGAGCAGACGAATATTGATTTTAAAAGTAGGCTGTGAATGCGTTTTGTCAAGATTTATGTGCGTGCGTGCGTGCTTCGAGGGGTCGTCCAATTGGCACAACGCGTCACACAGAACTATCGTCAGTTACACACTCATCAATATATACTATTCCATCATCCGAAACACACATAACCATCAGAGTGAGAAGAGCACAACAACAACAACAACAACCCAGTGGATTGATAAAAAAAAATTTTCTTTTTCTTTTTTTACATAATGATTTGAAGAAAAAAAAAGAATTTTGGTTTAAGAAGATGATGAAGAAACGAAAAGAAATAAGAAGAAGAAGAAGCAACAACCCAACAACTTACAACCGAAAAACGATCAACTTACAATACACTCACGCATACACAATGCCCTCAACAAGACAATGATATGATGGAAATAATGAAGAAGAAGAAAAAAAGAATTCTGTGAAAGAATTCTTATAAAACTTAATTCCATTATAAAGTGAAAATAATTTGTATATTTCAGATGATGGAAAAGATGAAGGAACAGAAGAAACAAATCAACAACAACAACAACACACAGAACGTGTAATCAATCACGAACAGAACCAAATCTGTAGCACCACCAGACAAAAATTTAAGTTTTATTACGTTTTTGAGGAGTATAGGAATTATTAAATAAAAATCTGTTGGTGCTATTGTCGTTGCAAAAGTGACTATTTGAACGAGAAACAGTGTTGGAAATTGTTGGACTTGAATTGACCGCCGAAATAAAAAGAGAGAAGAACGTACCCACGAAAGTAATGTGTGTGTGTGTGCTTTATTCGGCGCGGTATACATTTTCAATGAGGGTCTGGGGGGATACTATAGTGTAGTAAAACCAAAAACTGAAATGGAATATGGAAAAAATCAAGTCAGCGAAAAAAAAGGGGCACCATCATGAAGTGTGTGCATGTATAATATATTATACGGAATGGTGTGTTATACAGAGAAAGATCTACATAAAATATATACACAAAAGTACGTGGAATATATGTATATAAAATAATGAAACAAATTTGTTGACCCGCAGCGGCATAACATTAAATTTTATACACAAACACAGCCAACAGAAAAAACGAAAAACCATCGCGATAGTGGCTTTTCAATATTATAACCGACTTTTGTATACTGGAAAAAAAACATTTATAACCGATGTAATGAATTTCAAAAAACTTTTTTTTTTCTTCTTCTTCTTCTTCTTTTTCATATATATAATTTGTAATTTCTTGGATTGTTTCTTCTTCTTCTTCTTAATTTTTTTCTTCTTCTTCTTTTCTCGTTTGTTCTTTTGCTTTTCTTCTTTTTATAATTTATAAAAAAAAAACTTTTTTTGAATCGTATCTGTAATTTTCGTCCAAGAGATGCAACAATAATTTTCTTTTCTTCTGTCTTTCTCCAGCGGTACCGTTTTGAATTTCATTCCAACCTCGGTTTGTAACAATCAATTAAAATTGAAATATAACAACGAGAGCAGTGTGAAATGTGATTAACAATATTCTTTGTAAGAAAACAAAAAACAAAAATGGTGTTCTGCAATTTATGAAATGCGTCCATTCAACAAGTTGCTATTTTGATATATTATATTGCCTGAGTATAAAACAACCAACATGACGAAGATGTATTGGCGCATCAACAGGGGCTTCTTAAAACAACGCGATTTCTTTTTTCTTCTTTCTTTCTTTCTTCTCTACAGAAGCAAAAATTATAAAAAATTTCCACTTTTCGTTATTAAGATTTAGATCTTTTTTGGTTAAATATATTTATTTGCACACAACACTCGGGAACTATATAAATTCAAACTAAAAACACTTCGCTTCGTTTTTCTGGATAAAATACATTTTAATAAAACGAGAACAGACACCAAAAAAAAAGCGCAATTTTAAACCAAAAAAAAAATATTTTATATGTTTGAAAAGAAGCAAAGGAAAAAAAATTGAAAAATTTTCAAGCTCAACTGACAAGACCGACGCTCTCTAGAACGATTTCAGTTATAATAATGTAGGGATCATGCCACAGAGCACTCAACACCAGTGTGCCTATACACATATGTAGAATTATATTTTTCTTGAGACTGTTTATACCTACACAAGCAATGGGTTTTTTTTTTGTCTGTTGCTGTTGGTTTGTGTGTGGAATGGGAATATGTATATACAACATTTCGTTGCTGATTATATTGTACCATACATGGCATTTCGTTCTAGCGCATTCTTGCATGGTTTCCATTTTTACAGTGTGCGGTTTTTCGGTTTTTGATTTGACAATTTGTGAAATGGTCTCGTATACAATGGAAGTTGGTTGGCCATCAAAGTGACGTATCTCCATGCAGAGAGGTCCGGCATTTTGGCATCTTAATCCAGATCAAATTTGGTGTATGAGACTGCACAAAGAGCAAAGTTACAGACGTTTTCATGATTTCCCTGAGAAACGTCTTTTTGTCACGAGACTAAAATGGTCGATTGAGAGTGATGTCTGGCTATTGAATATATTGGTTACGATTAACCGACTCTCAGGTTTGCACACGGACATTTTTCAGAAGTCCGAGTACTTCCGATCGCAGCGGAATATATTGTGAGCTATAGGAAATCTGCTGACAAAAGTGGTAAAATAGAGCTCGTAACCAATTATGATCAAATAGACGGCAGTATGCATTGGATTGGAATTTTGTTGGTGTGTTGATAGGTTTGTTTTTCTTTACATTCGTGCGGGTCGGAAGTCCTCATAGAATTAGTTGACGAAAGTATACTTGGCAAAAAGGTAGTAGATGGCACCACTGAACCAACTCACCAAAATTCTATTCACGCCGTAAGTCCGCTTCAAAATTTGAATTTTGAGTGAATCGATGAATGAACAAATGAATTTGAAAATAAAATCAACGCACAAATACAGTGAACATCCGAATTAAAACGCTGCGTCTGCGATCCGAATCTTACGTTTCTTTTTAAATTTTGAGCGGACTTACGGCGTGAATAGATGTTAAGAATAAATTATCGATCACTTTTGCTTAAAAGTGGAATTGGTTGACAGTTTTGTTGCCAACACGTGGTGGGTTGGGTTTCATATTTCAGAAATATGTTAACTGAAAATTATCAACTACTTTCATCTAAAACCAAAAGTAGTTGACAAGAATCATTCAGCGTTGTCAGCTAAATTCTCTTTTGTCAACTATTTCTATGAGCTAGTCGGAAGTCGTTCTTCCCGTCGAATTCTACCAATTTTATAAAGCCGTAAGCTTGGTAAAATATTGGAACTTTACATTTCATAAGTGAAGTTTGTCTGTCTAGTGAAGAGTAAGGACGGAAGGGATTTATGGATGAAAAAAATGATTGAGAAATGTAAATACGGCAACACTGAATGCCCTAGGCCAGGCCACCAGGCCAATCATATCAAAATTGAACGAAAAGTAGTTGCAAACAATGTTATCAACAACAAAAAAACAAACCGAAAATACTCCAGTCCGACATACACCGCAAATTGTATTACTTGACGAATTGAAGAGAATATATTGTAAAATACGCACGCACACACACGATGTTCGAGACCAAGAGGTTTGAAAATTTTGCATCGAAACAAACAAAACCCTACACAAACTCGATGAACCCTTTTCACAGAAACGCAAATCATTTTTCGGTTTAAAATATTATATGCCTGGTAAAAACTATATTCGGTCAAAATAATGATCCAATACACAAGTGAATGGAAGAGGAATAACAAAAAATAAAAACGAAAGAAAAAACCAACGTTTAAACTGTTTGTCCTTGAGAAATTTTTAGCTGTGTGTGCGCTTTTTCCATAGGTATAATGTTACTTTAACGTTTTCGATTCTCGGGTTTTAAAAAGAAGTGTAATTTTTCCTTTCATGTTTGGGTCGAACGGTTCGTTCGTCCGATCGATGTTTAAGACAAAAATTTTTTTTTTTCGTTTTTTTTTCGAATTCTTTTTTCCTTCTTACCCAAGGAAGAAGAAGAAGGTGGTTTGGATGCTATAAGAAAAGGTACACTTTTACAATAGCCACACAGAGTACACACAAAGTAACAAGTATTTGGATCATGAATGTGCCATCACCGATGTGCATAATTTTTCGTTTGTATCTGTGAAAGAATAGCCATCCCATACCTACAGTAGGTATACATAATAATAAGAAAGAACATAGAAGTTAGAAGGTCTTCACAAACATTATAACGATCTGAACTTTGGTTCTATAAAACCTTAAGTGTATTTGAAATTCGTTTGAAAAATGGTTAAGACAAATTTCAGGTTAAACATGATGAATCATTTGAAATTCATGTATGTTTTTACCGAGAGCAAAATAGGTTTTGTATTATTATATAGGCATAGTGGTGTAGTTAATCGTCTCCATAGGAATTTGAATAATTTTCACAGCAAAAAAAAAAGACCTCAGTCTCTACAATGCGTACACACTCACACAAACCTATACAGAATTTTTCAAATCTCTCGAAAAAAGTATTTAAATTTGAATAATAATAGCCGGAAACGTTCGGTTCGGTTTTGCACCGGTCTGAACCATTCAACAATTGTTTCGTTTCGACTAAACTGTAATGTAGAAATGCGTTATTCTGTTATCCTTAATCCCAATGTCCCCAGTTTAACTATCAGACTATCTGGGGGTGCAATCAAGATGGAAATTGTCCGAAATCACTTTTGAAAGAAAAAAACGTGGAGTAAGAGACGTCGAACAGCTGAAATGTTTGATTATGCACACGAGAATAAGAATTAGTCGACGCTAAGTTATAGATATCCTGAATGTCATACCGATTTTTTTTTGAATAAAATTGATTTTGTTTACGAAATGTATACGCCGCTTGTTGCCGAGATCTAAGAGTAATTACTCTTAGGCCGAGATAACAATAAAAATATGCCGGGTTTATCCCCGTACTAAAGTCGAGGGGGAAATAACTTTCGGATTTATTCTGATTTTTTTGGTGATTTTTTCGAATCAAAAAAACCCTCGGCTAGACTACTACACGACCTTGCCCCGTGATTAACAAACTTTCGACTAAAATATCTCGAAATCTATGAAACTTTCCTTGTAGCGTGTTTGATTCATTCGAAAGAGGTTTCATGAAGGTTGATCTAAGAAAAGTCTCACCGATTCCGAGCTATTCCAAGACCCAGTTAGTTAGTCACGGGAATATTTAAAAGGTGAAAGATCAAAAATATTCTCCGATTGACGAGCATTGAGAAAATTGGCAGCGGCTTCTACCCGATGAAGCAGAAGTTTGCGGTCGGCTACTAGAAAGGCAAGGTCGTTTCAAATTGGCGGTGGCCGTTTCTTTTTCAGTTCAATATTAGGGTGTTTAGGGTGTAGAAGGTGATGTGGTGACCTAGCGAGGCCATAATGTGGCTTGTGTGAAATATTGCAAAATATTAAAGAGCGAGTTCGACTAGTTTTAGTGAAAATTAGAGATTTTAGCGAGATGCCGCAGAACATTCAGTATTTTAACTTTCACTGTGATAAAGAACCTTTTTTTTGATAATTAAAATATTAGTCGAGTTGTAAGTCACTAAGCTGATTAATCGATGGCTAACATGATGCACATAATGCTATTGTGGTTCATCACACTACACCACAATAAGTCTACCAGTTACGAGTTCCAAAATGGGTAGTTTTACGTTCTGATTGCAAATCACTAATTCAATAAATTGTTTGGCATTGGTGCGAGCGAGATGCTAATGCATAGATGTCACATAGTTTTTTCTTGTTATTCTATACAAATAATGTGTAGAATTCCATAATCTGTCTCGTGATAAACGAAATTGGGTCTTGAAATAGCTCGGAATCGGTGAGACTTCTTTTAAAGCAACCTTCATGGAACCTTATCTTGGTATAATTGTAGTTTGCTTTCGAATGAATGAAGCATCCTCTAAGCAAGGATCAATGGATTTTGAGATATTTGGTTTTAAAATTTGTTAGTCATGGTGGTTAATGACTAAAATCGGCATCGGACACGAAATTCCCGAGCCCAACCAGAATTTAATTTTTGAAACCCGAAAAACTCAGTAGAATTGAAAGTGATCGGGTTCGGGTTGGGTTTTGGAGCCGATTCGGCAGCGAGTTAATAACCTCGATTTAATTGTAATTGGTGAAAATGTAACTAGTTTACCAGTCTGGTTCTGCCCAATACTCTATGTAGCAACTAACAAAACAACTGTCTTTCGACGCTGTCAATCCCCAACCCCAACCTAATTTCTTTCTTTGTATACAATTGTGCACTAGTGACTAATTTCCATTTTTAAATGTAAAATGCAGATGCTACGTTCCATTTTTACCGCCTTATTTACTAAATGTAGTATTAGGTTTCTGAGGAGAGTGTTATGCAGGCGACTGAAGAACAACTCTTTTTGCTTAGAATAATGATGCGTCGATCAAAAATTACTTACAAGCATCGAAAAATTGTATGGTGGGCTCTACGATGTTCGATAACGTGCCCGACAACATCATAAATATTCCAATCTTTCAAAAAAACTCACATCCAGCAAAGTTGAGCAGCCTGAAGAGATTTAGAGATTGAAGACGATTTGAACAATCAAACCATTGTAGGTGGAAGACAGTAGCGATTGCTTTTGGATTCTTACATTTAGGACCATGCGAATTAGTCCAAGAAGTGTGTTACTTTGGGTGTTCGGTCCCGTGGACTCAAAAACGACTTTGAAAGGTCCAGGACCGCTACGAATAAGGCTGTGAACAAATTAGTAGTGTGGCTCATTCGGTTTTATTATTATTGTACAAATTTGTAACAAATTCAGCAGTTAAGGGGATTCTTGTAAACCATAATTGTCCTACAGACTGCGTTTAAAGTAACTCCTTCTATAACGAAAACAAATGTTCCTCGAGGAAGAGTGCTTCGACGGCTATTTCGAGGGTGACGTTTCTAAGGCTTGACTGTTTTGAAAATATAGAATTCAACATCAACGGTGGTGTGATCGTGTGATGCACCCGAAGTACCTGTGGGGTCTATAAGATATTTAAAGGGGTCCTTGTTGAATGGATCTTTCACTAGCTCAATTGGGCTGAAAACCACACATTTTGCCAAGAATCCAGGGATCTCTTAGGATCCCAAAGAATTTTTCTATTTATTACGAATCTTGTAGAGTGATGCACGCGAAGTAGCTACAAATTTAACGGAGAACTAGTTCAGAATGGTATCTTGCCGTTACCTTGGCGTGACATAAGGCAGTCTTTTCTTAATTCTAGAAATTAGCATAATATTTACGCAATGCTCTGTCTCATAATGATGCTGTCATACAAGCTACTGTTGGAGCACAATGGCAACGGCAATAACAATCAAGAATAAAATGCTTACCTTTGGCGTGTGAAAACCATACGAGTCCATAATGTCATCGTCAGGATAATCGTCATAGCTGGAAGAATTGTGGTCCGGTTTGTTCGTTGCGGCTTTGTTCTTTGCATTGTTCACATGTTTCAAATTTGCAAACTCTTTCCGTTCCAATTCATTCAAATTGTCAAGAGTTGGATCAGCTCCATTCAAATGGGATAAACTGAACGCCACCCATCGTTCGACGAATTCAACTGCATCCGTAATGTTATGCTCATTGCAAAGGTGTACACCTATCGAATCAAAATCGAATGCAATTTTCAATCTTGCTCGGTTCTTTTTTCTATTAATAATTGAAAATTGATCAACATACATCGTTCCAGTATTGCTGCAGATGGTTCCAGTCCCAGGTCATCGAACTGTTCGGCTATTGTTTCTGTCGAAATCATATTTTATTAGGCACACACGCTCCCCAAATTCTGTTCGGCTTTTAAGACTTTGTAATAATAAAATTATTCTTAATCAACAACAAGTAAACATACTATTCATCACTGACATGCAAAGCGCGGGAAAACGAAACGAGGGTTCACACATGAACATCGAACAGAGGGAGCGCAATATCTAAAATGTCGATTGTTAAATTTTCTAAATGAATGGTTGGTCATTCTAGTTTCGAATTCTTTGATTAATCCATTGAAAGTCCTGAAAATGTTCTTTGTTTCATAACATTCAATCATTTTCGTATTAACAGGTTAATGTTTTATATCAACATCGATCAAAATCACACAGCCCTGAATTTGACACATGTCTGAAAATATGCACAGCGGTAGTAGATGTATAAAATCGATGCAACTAATGTAGCGTACAGTGTTGTCATCTATTTTCAAAAACCTAAAAAGGTACTAAACATTGTTTTTGTGTGATGTGCTGATTCAGTTATAACAAGAATTCGAGGAAGTGCATACTCGGCATGCTCCCTCATTCCTGTTGCCGGAACGTAAGTACTTTTATTGCTTTTTAATCAACGGATACATCTCGTGTTTTGCCATCAAACGTTTGAAAGTGGATGTAAAGACGATGGTTCTAAGTAAATATCCTCAATACAAACAACACACACTCTATGGATAATAGTGTAGTGGCCTAGTTGAAATTTCGCTCGATTTTTACAAGTGTTCCCAGGTAGTTCCGTGGTCAAATCAAAAAGTGATGTAGGAAAGGTGCCCTTTATTTTAGACAATGAACAAACCGTCCGTACATCATTTTGTTTAAAAACGTGAAATTTAGCCGGTACAGTTTTAGGTCTTTTGACTCGGCCACTATTATCCGTGGAGTGTTTGTTGCTTGTTTTGAGGCTATTTAGTTCTGTGGGTGTAGTTTTGAAACCATTTTACAATTTTCGGTAATTTTTTTCTGTAAAACACATTTATTGGTTAGGAATAGCACAATATTAACTTCGGGTTTATTTGTTAGGGGCGATTCATAGGTGGCATCCTATCCTTTTTCTAATCTCCCTAGTCAGTGCCACATCTTCATAGAGAGAAATTGGACGAGGGTACAGTACACTGTAGGAATGTGGCGCTGATATATTGAATGAAAATACATTTTTCAATGTAAAAAAAACTTCGCTGGGCGGCTGTTCTACACGTAGCTTTGGTAGTCCACAATGTGTGTCTTATTGTTAAGTCTCACAATCGCCTTTTCGCAACATTTTGTAGCAAGGATAAGGAACCGTTCATAAATGACGTCACGCTATTTTATGAACTTTTTACCCCCCTCCCTCATCCGTCACGCTAAATGGGTCACATTTTCTTGAACTTCCCCCTACCCCCTAACAGCTTGACGTCATGTATGAACGGCCCCTTAATTCGTTAGAGTCACATCAATCGCCTTCTAGTTACATTTTGTAGCAGGATAAATTTGTTGGGATCAAATCAGCCGCCTTTTCGCATTCGTAGGAATGAAAAAGCCAATTTTTTGCTTTTGAACATTTTAAATTATTTTTGTTAATATAAAACAATCGCTATTCTTAATTATTTTGGGTTTTAATTGAAATTTAATTAGGAAGTAATGAAAAAAGGGAAGTAAATAGTCATTTCACACTATTTGCACCAGGTGCAAATAGTCACTTTGAAAAAAAATAGCTCGGATCAGGTCGGGAACAGGTTGATATGAATATGAAATCTAATCTCATCTGAATCAGACTTTTTTACTTCGATCTTCTCTGACCTAATTTTATCTGATCTGATCTCAAAGCAATCAGATCAAGCCTCCAATCAAACTGATCTGCAAGTTCGAAAAATATTTGTTAAACTCATCAGTTTAACCAGATCAGTTAAGGTGGGATCAAGTCAGGTCAATTCAGTTTAAGTCTAAAAAATCGGACCAGATTCAGATCAAATTTAAGATCAGATCAACCGAAAATCGGGTCAAATCTGAAAATTTGTCAAGCTGATATGATCTGTTCGGAGCCCTAGCGTAACCCGCTTCAGACTACTTTCCTCGTTGGTAATAACTAGCAATACTTCTACTTTGTTGTGGTTTATGGTTAAGTAGTCGTTTCTCGGTTTCTCATGTTTGATGGTGTTTTCTCGAATAATATCGGCTCCTCACTAATTTCAAAATTTTTGTGAATTTGTTTATTTATGTGTCAACGGTACGCGCTGGTGATCATGCGTAGGAATTAGTTTTGACTCGTTTGTATGATATATCTGAATTTGATTCTTTGGAACAGCTTCATAGCGCTGAGCCGTACATCCAGATTTTTGAAAATATTGATTTTTAGAGCAATCTTTTACAGCCAGTACATTTGTCTCGTTTAGAGTTTCATTGTTGTTTCTGACTCTATTCTATTCTAATCTATTTTGAAGCTAAACTTTGACCACGATTATGACGTAGTGAACTACACACTTACATGAACATTTCAGCACCTGTGTCGTCTCCCATCTCCCATTGAATTCCATCACCCGATGAGGACATGATTATGTTGTTGTTCATTTTCACTTCCACTTTGAAGGATTATTTTTACCGACGAGTAATTTTTTTTAATGAACCACGTCAAGATGGCGAAAATAAAAAAAACACACCGAATTCAATAATGTGTTTATGGGTGTCAGCGCTCGATAATAGATGACAGTAGAGTTACACTCGAGATATCTTGAGATATGTCATGGTGGTGCTGTCATGTTCAATGACATGCCTTTTCTTACGCGATTCGTCGAACGTCATAAATGAAACCATTTGACCGACAATAAAAATCCAAAAAAATCAAATCAAATCAAAGTGATATTCATTTGAAAAAGGACAAAATGACATCCGGGAAAAGTGGCCGTGAGGATTCTATGGTTGAAAAGGATTCGATGGATGAGATTGAACCCGATGCTAAGTGAGTTAGATAACCTCTCTTGTTCTTATCACACGGCCAATTGTCTCTTCTGTAATAACGATGTGTTGCCTCATAAGAAGACTCCTTCTCATGTCTCATGTTGTATCTTTATAGTGGGCTATAATATGGTTTATTGAATTTCATCTGAACATTCTACTGTCTTTGCGAATTCGATCATTTAGTTTTAGAATTGCCTACAAATTTGAATTTGAGAACATGGGCTTGGTAAATTTCATGATTCGCTGAGCATTTGTTTCAACTTCTCCCTTCAGGACGTTGTGAATGCGTTATGTAAATTGAGGCATTGTTTAGAGCTACGGCGACTTAATTCTATAACCAGTAAACTGCAGGAATAAACGGCCATGATGCTCGGATTTCTTTTACCCCAAAACTTCCCATTGATTCCTATTCCTGTTGAAATTGATCTTACAGGGTGGCAGAGTTGGTATTAGGTTTACGCAGTCACGCTGGAATTCTGATTTCACAAATCGAGAAGCTGCAGGAAGAAGTATTCAACAACAATGATACAATCAACTGTCTGAACAAAGACATTGTTCGTCTTGATGGGTCAGCGGATACAAGTTCATTTGTGGCCGTGTCGCCGGAAATGCGTCGAAAATTATCTAATGAGCAAACACTGAGCAATGTGGAAAATATTCTTCTTTCGTGCACCAATCTGCACGACGAGTTAAATTTGCTATTTGAACATGTGCCACATCTAAAAATGCTTGTTGATCGTCTGTTGGAAGCAGTCGAGATTCAAAAGACGATATTATCAGCGCAACAAGAAACGATCGAAAGCATTGCACATTACAGGTATAACTCTTTATAGTTCTTACAACATAACCTCCGCTCTAAAATTGCCTGAAATTCGAGTACCTCACGATCAGCAATAGAATTTTTTTAACTTCATAAATATGGAATTTCTTTCTTATCGAATTCATGATGAGGATACGAGTTCGTA
>JANTFA010141809.1:0-12127 GCA_026413405.1 Phytosciara flavipes
TGATTAGTCTTGGCTGTAAAGCTTCATGCTCGTTGAGTGACAAAAAGTGATATCTCATGGATGGTCACTTTAACAGAAAAATTGAAAATTGACAATGACTAGCTCCATCTATCGGGAACAACAAGAATCAGTGAATTCGAAATAAGCGGGAACATTTGAATATCACCAGCTGTACAATCAGCCCGACGGTGGCCTCCGTACGAATCTCACTCCGGTAAGATGGCTGGAGTTGATAAAAAAATCCATGAAACAGGAAGTCTGTCAATAGTGACAATGCTAGAACCCAATCTTTGGGTCAACTACTTTTACTATTGTAAACGTCTTTTCGTTTATTTTCACGAGTTGTTACATTTCGGTCGATCTTGGTAAAGAAGATCTTGAAAAAAGGACACGTTTGTGAGTAGAATGAAAGCCTCATTTTGCTAACGAGTGAAATCAGTTCGGTTTTCTTTACGAAATCTCAAATGGGTTGTGTTTCGCTTGTGACAACGACACAAAGACGAAGAAATCATTTTACGTGACAGCTGGGAACTTGTTGTGCTCCTTCCAATCAATTACGAAAAACGAAAATTTTCTTGCAGAAAAAATAAAGAAAAGTTTTTTGAAATTACAAAGAGACTAGAAATGTATGCGAAGTTTTCGCAAATTTATGATTGCACTCTACTTCAGCTCGACACATCGATAAAGTTAAGGCGAAATCGATCCAAGACTTTTTGAAAAATTTGTGTGACGAGACTATGTACGGACAATGAATGATAAAAGAATCTATTCGAACCTTTCTCTCCGGATTTGTAGTCGTACATTTACAAAATTAGGCAAAATTTTCCACGATGGAACTTGTAAAATGAAAGTTTTCTATCCTCCCACGTTAGATTTGATTTTCGTTAATATTTCAAATAAGAAGGCTACGAGAGACGAGTATGCACACTTTGGTACAACAAGGTATCGTCTAAAAACACAATTGTGGGCAATAAAATTGTGTGGCAATAACACGGAGCGAGCATTTTCTATTTGGTATTACATAATAATGATATTGAAATGTGAAGTTTTGTACTTTCTTCTTTGTGTTTTTGTAGAGAAATGAAACTGATGAAGTGAAGTAATGCAAAAGAGAAGCACAAAATAGGTCACAGGTTCAGATATAACCGCTGCAGCTCAGTGCACAACGATTCCCTCATGTGAATGGAAAATCGTAGTAACTTCATTTGACATAGGCAAAACTCTATTTGTAGGAGCTCTGAGTCTACCTTTTTACCCGAAATTCAATTTTTGACCAAAAAAACTTATTCCACGCTCTTAAATGACAATGAGACTAGAATTAT
Source organism: Phytosciara flavipes (assembly GCA_026413405.1). NCBI lineage: Eukaryota > Metazoa > Arthropoda > Insecta > Diptera > Sciaridae > Phytosciara > Phytosciara flavipes. The sequence continues at coordinate 1,323 of JANTFA010141809.1, forward strand.
AGTATTTGTATGATTATCGCGGGGTCTTAATTAATAATAGTTTAGCGATATATAGCTGGCTGTAGCTCATTGAAATGAAAACAAAAATTGAAAAGGAAAAAAGCTGAAAATAAAGTTTCAAGAGCGAAGCGTCGCATAAAAACGGAAAAATGAAAATCTACGTGGAAATGAACGCACAAATTGTCTTCTTCTTTATATTTTGCTTTAACCATATTCATAATTTCATGAAGAGTTTGTTCGATACTTCAATTTACCAATTTTTATTTTCATTTGATTAAATTTTGATGTTGCAAAAAGTTTGAGGTTATGCGCAAAAATGTTACAGAACGAAACCAAACAAAAGAAGAAAAACAACATCAACAGTTTGCGTTGAATGTTGATCACTAAAAGCCGATTTTATTTTATTGCTAAAAAAATTAAAGGGAAAAGTGTTTTGTGTTTGATATTTTCAGAAAATTTTTGTTTCTATTCTCTGTTTCGTGGCTGATTTTTTTTTGTTATTTCTTGTAAATATTTCAGTTTTTTAATTAGAATTTTTTTTAAAATGACTTTGTCTTCTGGTATATGCTATGACTTTAAAGGATTTCAATGAAGAATCAAAATAAAATTTAAAAAATTTTAGTAGCACACACACGAAGTACGCCAAGCTAACCAGTCTGATGTTCATGTACGAATCTTCCCATTCGTAATAAACAACTTTTCACTTGTTTTGAGAACAACATCAATCTGGTCTATCATGTCGCCTTCTATAAATGTGGCTTTGTTAAAAGCAGTTGGCTTGATGATTATTACGGGAAAAAAAATTATTTTTAGTATTCAATCGTTCTCACTAAGGGATCATAGATCAACAAGCCATCCGTCATTCAAAGTAAAAAAAAAGAAGAAGATAAAAAAACAAAGAAATGAAATTAAAACGAAAATTGGAAAACTCAAGTCAAAGTTATGTTAATATCAGGTTAAATTATTATCAAAATAAAAAAAATGTTCACTTCGTTCAATAATAAAATAAATTTCGTCAGAATTGGTTAAATTTCATTTGGCCTGTTCAAATTTTATCGATATCGATCAAAATAATACTAACCTGATCTATGCTCGGCGATCGTGCCTGATCGTCACGATTTATTGTATCAACACGTTTGGGACTGCGCGGTGCTCGTGAGTATGGATCTTGTGCACCGTACAAGTCCGGACTCGCCACATTCAAAAGACATATTTTTTGAATTATATCGACAATAACTAAGCCATGTTCGTTACCATAGGCCATACTGTTCGAAACATTGAGATAAATAAGCGAATGTGGAAGGAAAAATGTAAATTAATTCGATATTAAGTCAGCTGCTCGGAAAGCAGATTGAGACAACGACAGAAAACAAAAACGAAAACTTACAGTCCATAACTAGAATTTATACAAAGCGAAGTTATTTGACCGGGATGAGTACCGTTTGTCCATGGTGTCAAACAAATCAATTGTGCTTGAAAACCGGGTGCTTTACGTTGTGGTCCTGGTCGCACTTTCAGCATGCAATCATTCTGTAATAACATAGAATGTACGATCAGAACAAGTTTGTATTTAAAATTAAATGAATGCGTCCGGCAGAATCATTAAATCTGCATTTTTTGTGATTTTTTTACGCGAAAGAAATGGTGGCGAAAGAAGTATCGCAAATTTGCAGTTCCTTTGACTCACGTAAAACGATTGTTTTCAACGTAATTTCATCTTAAAATGTGGCAGTTTCAGGTTCGTGTAAGGAAAACAAGAAACGTGAAGGAATGAAATGATGCATTGGAAACTCAGAGACAGGTCATTTGACCCTCAATGACCTGGGTCCGGCTTTTTCTACATAGCAAAAAGTCTGCTTAAATTGCTAAAACTAGAACATAGAAAATCTGGCGAGCCTAACTAGTTGAAAATTTGACTTGACAAAAATATCGTCCATGTCGTCATTTTGATACTTGTTTGGATTTTCTGCGATATATAACTGCTGAGGTACGCCCTAGTTCAGTCCTCATTGAAGCCCTGAAGCCCTCAAGCCTTGGAAAATTCATGAAAGAACAGTTTTTCACCATGCAAAAACTAACAATTAACGGTAAACCACGTGGGGTTTTCTTTATGTGATAAGTACTTTTTGAAATACGTTCTGTTGATTAATTGCTCCAAGATATAAGGTAGGACTTTGAGAAGCCTGTCCATAAATGACATTCTCGGTTTTCCAAGATATTTAGACCCGCCTACCCCTTCGTCCACCATTTTCCAATACTTTTAACATGGCGTGTCCACTTTGGCTTGACCACCCATCCTCCCATCAAGGTGATGGTCATTTATGGACAGTTCCTTAGACATATAGTATAAGAATTGGCTTCAATGGCAAATGTTATTGTTTTAAATATCTCCAGCCATTAGTTTTCCAACATTTTACAAATATTGCAATTTCCAGTGCATTTCCTGTAATTCAATTAATTGGCCAAAAACATTTTTTTTAAATGTTGCTTATTCTACCGGAAATGCTACCTATGATTGTTGTAGCCATACGTACAAACAAAACGGTCCTATCGATTGAAATAAATGAATATAATCAATTTAGCGTCGCCCCTATGTACACAATGCTCTCACACATTAAACGAATTAACTTCGTTCAAACATTGATTAAAATGAAAAATGAAAAAAACTTTCGACTCAAATTATTAAAACACAAAGTTTCAACATTACACGCAAATTAAATTTTAATCCCAGAGTCATATATGAGTGTAACATTGTTAATTGAAAAAAAAAATCGTCCCACTTATTAGCTTTGCTGTAACACCAATTCATATACCATCCAACGCCACATCCCACAATCCTCTGCTGAACGAAATAATTGTCCAATATTTTTCGTCAATTTTTGCATTGTTAATGCAATGAGATTTCCCGTTTTTGTTCCTCCCTTTCATTTCTCACTTTCACATTTTTAATTAAATTTTTTTTCCCATTGACAATTTATTGGCAAAGAATTTTGCTCACGTTTATTTTCGAAACGAAATCAATTTAGTGCATGTGAATGTATGCAAGGGCCGGACTGGCAACATGTTGACCCTTCGGGCGATGGACACAAAACTGTTTGAGTCGGCCCTATTTCAATATGAAAAAGCTGTCGGTCCTTTGGGTGACGCCCGATCGCCCAATATATAGTCAGTCCGGGCCTGAATGTGTGGCAGTCTTATCAATTAATTTGTTGGATTGTGCATACGACAGTATTGAAACCTGACGATTCTCGTGGTATATCGGTTGATTTTTTTTGTTAAACAATTTTACTGACCCCAATATTTTCTTCTTTTCCTCTTCAAATGTAAATTTGCCCCCGGTGACATGGCGACTATAGTGACTAATAAAAAATCAATTGAAATCCACCTCATATCAATGTATGAGAATCACTAACAGAGTGTCAATTTTCTCACATGTAAAATACCGTTTTGCGATAGGCACGTACGGTACGTAACCTTATGAGGACACACAGAGCAACCATATGAGGACACACACAGAGCAGTGCGACAACATTACTATTATCCAGGCTCATACCACATTCACCAATTCCTGATTCTATTTTTAAAATAGCGAAATGATTGGTCGTATACGTACAGGTGCATCTGAAAGTCTGGTCGTAATCTGACAAGATGAAAACTGGGAAATTTGACTTATATCAGGCACAAAGGGCCATTGAATCAAACATTTATTTTCACATTTCAATGATACAGAATTTGAATTGTGCCAAGCGAATTCATCAGGTGGTTCATACACCGTGCCTATTGATCCATTGAAACATATTGTCAAATTGTTACACTGATCAATGTTAGTCGACCATCTGGCACATGTAAATGTGAAAGGATTATGCGGTTCTGAAAACAACTAACCTTTTTATCATTGTCGCCTAAATCGGTTGGTTTCGGTAAAGACCTAGGAATGAATTCGCATTCTGGACTAGCTTCTCCGTCATCAAAATTTTCATAAAAAATTGGAATTTCTAAAGCCTGCAAAGGACAGAAATTTTTATCCATTAACCGAAATTCACTTCACCAGACAGACAGAAAAAAATATTACCAAAAATTCAGCTGTGCTTTCTGTTTTCCTAAACTTAAATAGTATCACATGACCACTGGCACCAGCTACACATAATCGTCGCGATTCAGCGCATAAGGATATCATTTGAACGGCTAAAGGATCTTCATCGGATCCATCCAAAGACCGAGTTCGCGGCCTTTCAAATATTTTGGCGGTTTTCAATTTGTACAAAACTTGCAGTGTACCAGCACTGCTATCCCAGAATTTTATCGAACCATCTTGATGACCAGTGATAATTATTTCCGAATAACTACACGATGCAGGTGACCATTCACCTCCAGATATTGGCCATTCACGATCGGAAAAACCAGTTTTCCGTGCCGGATTTCGGCCAACGAAATAAAATGCTGGAACTAAATCGGATGGACAATCGGATAAATAAGTGCAACATGTAACTGGTGATTCGTGTAGGTCCATTGGATAAGGCGATTCGTAACAGGGAAATCCGGGCGTTAATAAATCTATTAAAACTAAGTCATTTTGTAACAGTACAGCAATGGCATAAGGTTCTTGCATATCTGAAAGCAAAAAAAAATGAAACACATCACAATCTACTCGACTCTTCATTACTCGTAACAAAATATACTATTCCAAATACAGCGTTACTCACCACTAGTCCAAGGACTTTCACATATTGTAACGAAATCAACAACCGGATGCTCCATTTCCAGTACTGTTGTTGATTTCCCTTGAAGCACTGTGATACATGGCGATTTACCTCCCTTTTCCATTGAGAGGCCACCCGTGAATATTGTAAATGTTTCTCTAAACAAATCAGAACGAAAGAACTCTGCTTGAAAAGTTTCCTCAATCAACATATCTGATAAAATATGAGCGGATAAAAGATGTACGTGGATTTATTGGATCCAGCAATATAATAAACATTGAAAAAAAAAAAACAAAAATAAAAGCATCCAGCAAATATAGCTCACCCCATTCTTGTCGTTCTTAAATCCACTTTGTGAATTGGTTTGCATGTTTCTAATTTTCCGTCTTTGTTGGTTTTAGCTAGAATCCAAATGAAAAAAAGCACATTGAAAGTCACATTGACTTGAATTGTAAATTTATTTTTTTAATTACGCTTCCAGATTCGGATACTAATTTTATGTAGTCAAATCAGAAAACATCAAATATTTTACTGGCAAACGCTTACCGTGAGGATACGAATGAAACTGAGGTTTCGGCGTCGGTCGCAAAGGCCATGTACACAACGATCCGTCGGTGTGCGATGAAACAAAATATTTGCCTTCGTGATGCCATGCTACGGAACGCAGTGGCTCAGCAGATTGCCATCGCATTTCTGCACATTTGGAACGAAGATCCCATAGTACGATTTGGCCGCATTCGTAGGCAATGAGCAACTAAGGAACACAGAGTAATATTTTAACTGATAATCATTCATCATCTTGGCGTGATGGTCTTATTTTGGAAATGAAATAAAAAAGATTACAGAAAATGGAAGATTTAGTAAAGGAGTAAAGGAGTTCAACACATTCGTCAAAACGCCCGATGCGAGTTGAAAAAAACCCGAAACTTTAATTAGCTCGTGAAAATTGTTAACGTAATTTCGCGCTTCCGGCAAGTCGGTCCTCTGTCAATATCGAGTATACTCTGGAAGTCGTCCAGTCATTCAAATATTTGGGCTATATTGTTAATGTTAAAGGAAGAAATTAAAACAAGACTTATACACGGGGACACATGGCTCTACGCACTAAGTAAGTATTGAGATCGATTCGAGTATCGATGACAGCAGAATACTGAAAAGGTTTTCAGACAAATGTTCTGACTTCCGCAAAAATTGGAAGCTCTTGAATGGAGGAATTCGGACTTGGATGGCCCAGGGTAGACTCAGCCAAAACCCGCTGATCGGTATCAGTTAGTTTGGAAGTGACACCTAGAGCCGGAACTTGGCGTAAAAAATTCAGTCACATCTAAAGAAACGTTTAGAATCAACTCGTGGAATCTTAAGAAATTTCACTTATTCCAAAATGAAAAGCAATATCTCTCGAGCAGAGATTACGTAATTATGTTCCATAATCCTTTTTTTTAATTTCTATAGAATAGGAACTGCGTCACGGCATCAACTACTCCCGTTTCGCAAATTTCAAAAATTGTAGACAGTCATACACAAAACTTGACGAAAACACAATTCACTTACTTTATTTGCATCGGTAGGATTATCTGCTAAAGTAACCACAGCACCAGGATGACTTTTTCTTAATCTGAAACCGAAAGATATAACATTTTTAATCAGTGGAATAAAGCTGGAATTTCAAATGGCTTTTATGAAATATTAAACTCTAAATAAAAATTGCCAAAGTTTTTAGTTGTAAACTTTTGCATCAATTACCATCTTTGTTATTATCGTTCCAAAAATAATTTCCTAAGTTAGCGGGGTCATACACGTGTTAGCGTCGAGTATAAAATACGAACAAAGTGACTATAATATGTGTATTCCTTTGCAAGGAGACCAACGAGAAACGGAAAATGATATTACATAACACCATCATATAATAATATAAACTGGCGCAGATGTCGCAATTCGGTTCAATTTAATTTTTAAGCAGAACTTGTGTGAAACCAGCTTGGTCTGACTTACATTCTTACAGGCAACACATGAAATCACTCTTCCGTGGGTGAATTAGATAACTGTGTGTCTGTATACAGCTTCGTTGGATACATTTTTTCGGATGTTACACTTTTATGTGCCAATGGAACAGAAACATCGAGACAAAATGTATGTGTTGTGCTGCTTTTCTTAGAGTGAACTCAATAAACTTCCAATTCGGAAGATGCTTAACGAAAGTCGAATTAGTTGGTTTAAAGTGAGTAAGCCACGGTATAGCGTGCACACTAGCCACCTATCAAGAGATAATTTTCCATCTAAAACAGGGACTATTTTTGAGAGGTTTTGAGAGAAATTTCAAGGGAGTCGTACACAAATGACGTCACGCAATTCTATTGGATCTTTGACACTATCTCCCCCGGCGTCAAGCAAAAAATGTTCATTATGACCCAAATTTGTTAGGACCGTCACGTTTTCTAGGACACACCCTTTCCCCTCAAGACATGACGTCATATACGTACGGTCCCAAGAAACTTTAAGAAAATTTGTAAAATTCCGAATTTTTGGGATTTTTAAAGAATTTTCGGGACAATTTTGATAAATTGTTCTTGGGAAATTTTGAGAATTTCCAGAACTTTTTGAGATATCGACCAGTCCCTGGTGTAAATACACGCATATTGCATGCGTAAATCTGAGTGACATTTTTTTTGGCCAAAACATCCTTCAAATCGATTTTTTACCTCGAAGCCATGATGTAACAACAAGATCTACATTTTTCTTCGTTTGGCCAAAACCGTGCCATGCATGGCTTGGCGATGAAAAATCGATTCGAAGGATGTCTTGGCCAAAAAATGTTACCCAAATTTACGATTCTAGAAAAGTTTACAAATTAATTTCATATGATGAAATGACTGAGAGAGGATACTTTAATGTGACGATTTTGATTTAAACTTTAATTATTTAAAACGTAAAAAAACAACAAAACAAAAAAGGGAGAAATAAAAAAACGTCCTTTTTCATAGATGGATCTCGTACGCATAAACAAAAACAGGAAAAAAAAAGTTTTGAAATAAAAACGAAATTAAAAATATGTTGAATTCACAGTGCCAAAGCCGAATAAATCATCGTTTTTCTTAGCATACTTACGTATTATATGTTTTAAAAGAGCTTAATTGTAATGAAAAAAATGAATAATGTAATAGCGTTTTATGAGATTCTTTTTTCTTCTTCTTCCTTTCTATGTATATTAGATTCCTTATGTATGCAGACGATGTTGCGATAAACGATTTGAATTATTCAGTCGTAATTTTGAAAGTGGAACCATAAAATGCAAACGGAAAAGTAATTCATAAAAACATATAAAAAAATCTTTTTTTTCTACAAATAAATTTCAAACAGAACACAAAAATTGTACAGCTCGATTATGTAAATCGAAAATATTGAATAAAATTTCGATAAACTAAACAAACGATTGCTGTCAAAATCCAATGCCTGCAGGATTCAACACGCTTATTGTATGCGTAAATAGAACCTAATAAAATTGGCTAGCCATCTGCTATCGACACCGAAGACCAGAAGAAGCAATGGCTTGTGTTTTCTGATGAATGGTGGAATGTAAGATAAAATTATCGAAATGATGACTGGAAAATAATCCAATGTTTGAACAACTCGAGTTTCGTGTAATATGAGTACTGGTGCTAGGGAAATGTACATATCACCTCCCCCGAATTGCTACATTTGTGCATTATAAGAAAGCTGAAACTAAGACCCTTTACGTTACGAATAGGCAATAATCTCATCATTTTAGACTCGGTCCCAGCTTTCTATTGGAATCATAGTCGCCCATGTCATGCTCTTCCTGTGGCTGTGACTCGGGGTTCGAAAATCGTCATTTTTCGCATTTTGAGCATATGCCACCGGACACACACGGTAGGTCGGACCAATATGAGGCCAGTTTCGGAGACCTGTGACCAGACCCCATGAAGTGATATATAAATAAGTCATTAAGCGGACAGTGCCAATTTTGACCTTCCGTATTTCAAAAGAATCCTTCACTGTCAATTTTGCGTTAATGGAATAGACAATTAAGCTTCATTTTCTATTGTTTGACCTGTGGTTAATATAGAATTACAACCGAAAACGCAGCATAATTGGCGATTCCAGCAATGCAAAATCGACAGTGTGTTTCCAGCATTAATTAAATTGACACTCAATAATGGTTAACATACAGCTCCCCCATTTAAATAGTCCGCGAGATTCCGCGAGTAATAGCGGTAAAGTCAAAAATGTTTTCCATCGGTTGAAATATACAAAGTATTAAAGCAGATCTAAACACTATCAAACGTAAACATCAAACTGATGGTAAAGTGATGGCTTTGGAAAGCTATTGGCTTTTAATTCGTAACCACTGAACGAAACCTACATGTTATACTGTGATGTACAACACACGCTATACAGCGCCGGACTGGCTACTGAAAGGCGCTCTTGTGAAATGCAAGAAAAAGCGCTTGTAATGTAGCAAAGGGCGCCTGAGTTGGAGGAAAGGCGTCAAAAGACACATCTGAAAGATGCCAATATAGCAAATTGAATGAATTCAGAAAAGCGTGCTTGTGATTTTCCAAGTCCGGGCCTGACGCTATATCACCATGTAAGCCACCAATAATAATCCGCTTCCATTGAAAACAATACTCTAAATAACTAAATGAAAGAATAAATGTTTTCTTCGGATAATGCGCTTTATTTTGGATCTATAGATTTATTTGGGACCCCTCTCTCGTCGGTTGATATCTGTTATTGTATCTATTCAACAACAATATCGGAAAGTATTATCGTACATAATGAAAATCACAAACCAAAACACAACGAACTTACTCAAAATCCGATTTGTCTTAGAGATAACCGGATTATAATACGAATTCAGCTTATTTCCATTTTGCGTCTAAACAATATGGCCTGGTTATATTAATCGTGTACAAGAGTAAGAGTACGCTCATGGATTTGCTCTTCTTTTTCTTTCCTTTTTTCATTAAAACGACTTTAGACAATTTTCATGCTAAGCTAAAAGGCTATCACGAGGGTTATCATTAAGCATTATTTGCATTTACAAAACTCTGAGTGCTTATGTGTGTTTTAGCCTGAGCCCGTCTTTCGTAGAGCCTTAATGCGTTCTTGCAATTAGAAAAATATTTAAAAACAACAGTGAAGCATTTCAAGAGCAAAATGAATATTTTGTTGCAATGTCGGTACATAATACGTAAAAAATGCGAAAAAATGCGAACCCATCAATGTCTTCATTAAAAATAAATTTGGATTGTGTTGAGAATTCGTTCAACGATAACGGTTTTGTGTAAAGACGTAATGATTGATTAGCTTGAATTTGCAAGATTTTTCTTTCACTCATCCTCCAGACATCTACACACGATTAGGAGTTCATGAAATGCTTTGTCTATTATTAGCAGTTTTATCAGCCATATCATCCTAATCTTCAAATAAGTAAGTTTGAATGGAATGAAAATCGTACACAGTTTCTTAACAGCAAACTATGACAGCACTATATAACGTACATTGCGGGACCTCGTACCAACAGTATTAGATATATGAACGTCGTATGCTAGCCGAATATGAATTACAAATTAAACTCAAAACTCATTTAGCTTGGGTAACCATATGTCTGGAAGTAAATCGTCAGTTGCTCTGTTAGTTATGAATAAATGTTTGAATGTTCAGTTGAATGTGAAATACAGCCAGCAGTGTCTGACTCCCAAGAATAGAATAATTGGTTTATTCGCTTAGTTACGGGTCGTTCAGTATAAAACAATTGCAAAAAATCCACAACAAGATGATGGACCATCATAGCCATTGGCTCGGCCATTGGTATACCAATGCTATATTTTGAAGTCTCATTCGCTATGTGTAAAAAGTTCTGCAAATTCGAAATTTTACTTTTTATTAAAGGTAACGGAAATTATGAAATCTATACCATGATGGACATTAGTTTACTTCTTCAATCTTATTGATCTCAATACCAGTCTGTGTGTTGGTTTTAGGCAAGCTTTCGATACAGTTAACTCTAGAGATGAGCGGGTTGCCCGAAGTAGCTTCAAAACCCGACCCGAACCCGACCCGAACCCGAACCCGAACCCGACC
>JANTFA010141820.1:0-12126 GCA_026413405.1 Phytosciara flavipes
ACGATATCAGTTCTTTTGGAAGTAATGCACAAGGACTTGTGTCACATTCACCCTTTGAGGGTTTTTTTACTGATTACAGAATACTACAAATATTTTCTTTCTTGGTGCTTGAAGCTAGAGTGCTATGTACTAGCACATGTGTGTTGATAATGGTGTACTCGTAGGCTAACTGGTCGAAAACTTTGCTAACTACAGCTCGCGAAGTTGCATTTGGCATCAAGAAAATTTTTAAGAAGAAAAACTGAAATTAAAAATTATCAATTGCCATATATTTTCGTCAAGATGACCTTAAAATTCGTAGTCCTCTGACGACCTCTATTAGGTGGAGATACCAAACTGTTAATTGCTTTCGCCGAAAGTGTGAGAACCCGGAAACCTGAAATGTATTCTGTTTCTTAGGAAAGGCGAGCGGTAGGCAACGGACGAAAGTAACCAAATTTGCTATGATCGGCTAAATAATTATTTCAATTATGGGTGATTCATTTACTTGATGGCAATTTTAACAGTTTTCATACACCCGATTACAAGAGCCCAGCTCACGAATGGGCACCGCATGGAAAAATCCTTTTTTTAGTCCCAGAGTCACACTATAAGAAGGTGTTGGGACATCTCGCATTTTTAGCCAGCTTTTGTTTGCAAAATATGACAAGTGTAAATGTTAGAAAAATGTAGATAGATGCGGACTTAGCATGCTTCGATAGAACGTTAATTCTCCAGCTAAATATGGAGATCATAAAGTTTATGCTCGTCAGGTCAGTGGAATATTAGTATAATCAAGGATGTCAGCACTATCTACTAATGCGTAGGTGAGTAACATAAGTCTACAACATCCATCAATCGGAAAATAGGTGACATACGTTTTGCGCAAGGCTAAACTGGGGAGGTCTTGCCATCCGCCCTTATTTTTAGGTAAATTTCCTATATACAGAAAAGCTCACCATGCGGTGAAATTTTTGTATGAAAAGTGGTATGTCAGCCGATTACCTGTTTGGCAAGACATCATCAGTAAATCGAGGCTATACACTAAGGAGGTCTTGCCAAACAGATAATCGGTTGCCACACCACTTTTCATGCAAAAATTTCACCTCGCCATACAAACTCATCTGAGGTGAGTGTATAGCCAAATTAATTTTATTGAACACCATTCTAAGCAAAAAATAGTTCTACGGTATGCCGGGTATGCCTATCTTTTTTTATAGGTTCGTTTAAACATCAAAACGTACAGCCGCTCATGTAAAAATTCTGGAATGGCGGCCCTACAGCTTCGATCTTACAATGTTTTAAGATATTGATCGAAGATGTGGCCAACCATGTCTTTTTAGCGACAGACCACACATACTTAAATTCAACGCGGCTGCACACGGCCTCAGGCGGCTGACAGAAATGGGTTCATTTTGGGTCGATTTTTGTAAACAAAATGATTTTTATAAAAAAAAAACCTGAGCATACCGTAGAACGATTTTTTGCTTAGAATGATGTTTTTTATTATAAAGCACGGTTTTGCGTCGAAATTCTAACTATCCATTGAGAGAATTTTGACTATAAAAATTTCATCACAACTGGCATGAACCGCATGAACATGCTGTGCATGTTGAGTGCTATGATTGTCATTACGGACGCTCTCAGCTGTGTTTTTATCTGTATGCGTGGTATGTGCGTCCGATCACATTTTTGCATCGTCAGACGTTTTTTGTTCACGAAATGTCAAAACTCAAGAAGAAAATAATATGAAAAGGCAGTAGAGAGACAGTATAGTGAGTATATACAACATAAAAAAAAGAAGAAATTAGGTAAAATGGTTGACACGTATGAAAGTGTGTTGTTGGTGAAACCAGAAGTGTTTATTTACAAAATTCCACCATCTGGTGCCAATCAACGTCACAGGTAAATAAATCAATATCAAGGATAAATACTTTGGATGAAATTAATCCTCTACCCAGAGAGAAAAAAATGGGGCGGATGTTTTGTTTATTTAAATCATTTTTTGGTGGTCGCATTTTTTTTTAACAATGATTATAATGGAAGGGACAGCCTTTGCACAAAGTCAGGCATTTTCTTCGCATCACTAATGTTTGCGTATTGCTACAATGCTGTAACCACTGCCAATTGATCCAATTCATTTGCCTTGATTGGTCGTATTTACCATCAGTGAAATCAGTTTTTTGTTCGACGCTTTCTGTACAACAAACGGAATGTGAAATCTTAGACTTTCATTGTGATGAGCAAATTTCTATACGATTTGTGCCATTTCATCATTTTCACAAACTCAATTTCAAATCTCTTTTCATGTTCACATTACGAGAGACGACCTAAACGTTCCTATTTCGCAACGTTTTATCAAAATAGTTAACTCTTCGAATGTCGATTTGTTTATTTACTTTTTGATTTTGATGTCGCGCGAATCGAATTCATGCATATCTGACTGAATGACATTCACGACCCGCAATGTCTTCAAAAAATGGAGTTTCTTTTTCCACTTAAATAAACATTCCCATTCTATCGAACCCAACGCGCATTGCACACACAAAATAGCATCGCTACAAGGCCATGTGTGTACTCTCTCTCTGTACACGGATTTGACATTCACTAAAAAAAAACCGAACGAAAGTTTCGTTATAGCAAAAAGAACAAACGGAAATATTTCTGTCGTGACTGAACTTTTATCTTTCAACAAATCGAATGAATCACACAAATCGAAAATTTTGTTTTGACCAACATTCGGTGTCAAGCGATGTGAACTTATTCCAAAACATTACCTTGGATCCTGGCCATCCTGGTATTGTTCAATTGATTTGTGAAGGACAGAAGCGAACATCTGTTCATCGTTAAAGTCCTTCCTGCCACCAGCAGACTTTCAAACGTAGCGACTACAGCGATAATTTGGATTGTGATTGAAGAGAAGAACACGATGACGGGTTAGTCTATTTGTACTTGACATGAACCATTTAATTTTCGGTATGTCGGTTCGTCACTTTCATCAAAATTCACTAAATGTGATTCATCCACCACCTTGTTCCGTGACTAACAAACTTCGAACCAAAACCTCTCGAAATCCATTGGTCTTTTCTTAAAGCATGTTTGATTCATTCGAAAGCGAATCACCAATAAGCTATTCCGAGCTATTTCAAGACCCGGATAATGTAATGGAATGTATTATGTAATGGAACATCAAATGCGAATATTTCAAGAACGTCTTTTTAAAGCAGTAACACGAACACGTTTGCCTTAAATCATTTTAGAGCTGGAAATTGGAATCTTTCTGATCCAACATGGACCGGACGAATGCGATTGGTGGCGAAAGGGAACAATGTCAGTCTCAAATTGGAAGACAAAATGACCGGTGCATTGTTTGCAAACTGTCCCGTCGAAACATATCCAGGCGTAGCAATCGAATCAGTTACGGACAGTTCGAGATATTTTGTCATTAGAATTTTAGATGATAATGGTAATGTGCTGCGACCGTTTCGCATTATATTTCATGGGATCCTAAAATTGTTTGTGTGGTCTCCCATTAGGTCGCTGTGCATTCCTTGGAATGGGGTTCGGCGATCGTTCGGATTCGTTTGATTTAAATGTTGCTCTGCAAGACCACTTCAAATGGGTGAAAAATCAGGAAAAAATCGAAAAAGACAAATCGGCCCCGAAGCAAGAATTGGATCTGGGCTTCAAGGAAGGCGAAACTATCAAAATTAACATGAAAATCACGGTAAAGCGTTGAGGTTACAATTCGGAACGAACATAGAATTCAAATGCAGACTTCCAATTGATTCACAGAAAAAAGATGGAGAATCATCACGAACGGGAAAATCACGCACAGGCGGATCGGGAATCGGCTTACCACCACCACCCGGCGGAGTAAGCAATAAAATTGCTCCACCACCCGGACGATCACCCTTAGTTTCACCAGCACATAAACCAGCTGGTGGTACAGAATGGGGAGACTTTGCAACTGCTGGGTATGTTGTGATAAAACTCAAAGTCCCAGCGTCAAATTGATCAATAAAAAAATATTTCTCTTCTTTCGTGACAGCGGACAACAACAACCACAACAACAACAGAATACGACAACAACGAATTCGAATTGGGTACAGTTTTAGAGTTAGAATATTGTTTTGATGCGTCGCTAATTCGGAACCAATACAACAGAAAAAAAATTTATTAAATTTAAGCCGAAACAGCGTCCCCTTAATATATACATTACCTCCTCCTTCTATGTTTAAATGTCGAAAGGAAATAACATTTTGCGCAATAAAACACCAAACAACACGATGTTGCATTGATGCAAACTAAAAGAAAAAACAAAAAAAATTTTAATTTTCCATTTTGTTGAGTTTATGTACAAATTATGGTGAACATAAAACAGAAAAAAACGTGTGATCGATTTGGGTTGATTTGATCCGTTGATCCGGTATATTGACACAAAAGACGATACAGAAAGAAAAGGAAATGGAAAAAGAAGACACAAAATCGTGGCATGTCCGTACACCCCAAAGGGGGCCACGGTTTCATTACAATATCCAAGTCATATGTTGTTGCGCTACCGGAGACCGTCTGAGTACGACTGACGTGAAGTGTTTTTTTTTGGCATTTTTATTTTTGCGACGATGAATCCAAGTTGATACAAATATCAGTCAGTCAGTGGCAACACAAAGGATAAAATTTTCCAAAGCAAAGATCAAGCAATCTTGTGTTGCTATTCTCGTGACACAGTTGAATAGATTGACGAGCCAACCAGCTTTCCTGTCAAAAAGCCCTTTACTCGATAAGTAGATGAAACCCTTTTTTGTCACGTTTTGTGGAAGCAAAGCGATCCTGTCGTATTTCGTACACGTGAGAATATTTTTCGTGTCGACATTTGACGAGAATAGTTTGACGTGGTTGACAGAGACGACAGGACAAGTTTTTTGTTAGAACTTTTTAATTTATTTATTGAGTTCGTCATGTAGCCCCACCACCATTTATTTTGATTGGTCCTAATTGCAATGAGCGCACCTAGCACTCAATATCTGGATCTAGAGTGACAGAGTAAAAATGTATCCCCTTTTCGACACTGGTCTATAATGGGGTAGTGATGAGCACGTATGTGTTTTCTGCTGGGGGTAACTGTTGCGATCAATGATACATTGCATTCCATTCAATTCGGTTTCGATCATGTAAGCTATTGTGGCCACTTTTTCTCTCACTTATTCGTTCATTTTTTTATCCCAGTAGGGTCACCTTTTGTCCCAGCTGTTCATTTTTTACTGGCCCGATTTCAACAAACTCTTTTCATGGATAGGTGGCGCGGCGTTAGTATCATTTGCTTTTCTATCTACACCTACAACGAGTACTTTTCCGTTGATATGCTCAAAAGCCGCTAAAACATCTAAAGGGCCCTATCTGGTCCATCTAAAAATGCATATTTTCGCAAAGGAGCCGCTTCGAAGGAAAAAATAAATTTTCTAAAGACAAGGGGCTAAAAATCTTCAATTTCTTTTAGATCAAAATTATTTATTTCTTTGAGTATTTGAAGAGGTTCTCCGTTTGCGAATTGCTTTGTTCATATTCAGACGGAAAAATAACTTACTGATATTTTAGAGAGTTGGGATCAAAAGTCGGTCTGTTCCATCTGTCAAAGTCTGACATTTCCTTTAATTTCTACTTTCAATTTCTAGTATTTCTCAATATTTACCGGATGCTCCGGCATTTCTGATTATTTCCTTCGAGGGTCTGTAATCAACTAGCCGAGTCATTTTACCCCTCGGTTTTCTGGCTATGTTAAAAGTCTTAGGTTTACGGTAAATGGTTCACTTTATCGTTGACGTTGAAGCAATCTGATAAGAGATGTGTTATTGTTATCAAATTAACTTTTTTTAGTGTATAAGGTAGGAGAAGAGGAGTAGGAAGAAGAGGCAAATATAATAAAAAGAAAACAAGAAAAATGTTAATAAAATATTAGAATAAAAATTTAGAGAGACTATGTTATAATAAAGTGCTACAGTATGTGTGTATGTAAAAACCGTTTCGGTTCTAAATTTTCGTTGACGCGTGTAAATAAAATTAAAAACTGGAAAAAAACACAAATTATTTTAGAGGACTCATAGCTGATTCTGTGCACGCATAGTAGGACGTGTCGTATTTTACCTTTGTTTGTTTATGTGGAATTTCTTAATTTATAAATATGTGGTAGAGTGAGCACATTACTAATATTGACTAGATCACATCTATCAAATCGCACTGGCATGGTAATCATAATAGTTAAGTGTTGTCGGATTCGCCTCGAATCGACAATCTCACATCTGATGCGTTAAGAACCAGAATATTAAGCGTGTTGCATACAAAAACTTTCGTTACAAAACAATTTTATCAATAACATTATCGCGCTAGTACGACAATGTCCTTTATAGCACTGCTTCAAACGCACTGTGTAACGAAAATGTGCTTTTCATACAAAATGGTGTCAACTTTATCACACCTGTCACACATGTTAGACAAATCATTCAGCGTTTTACACGTGCAACATGGGCGATAGCACGGGAAAATGATTCTATTTAAATCTAATCAAAAATTCTTTGGGTCAATCTGCGTAAAGCCGGTGATCAGTTGTTTATTTTTTTTGGTCAAAACTCAAAAGTAAAATACGACCCGTCTAAGGGGTGTAGGTTGTATAACTTTGATTTCTAAATTGTCTCATGCTACGAGAAAAGCTATTTGGTTTTTCCAATTTTCCCGTTATTGTTGCCTATTATATTTTATCGAACAAACTAATTCGGTCGTCTGGTGAAAGAAATCAAATTTGTACTTCCTTAGCAATTACAACGATAAAAAGATTGAGATTCTACTTATAACTGAGCTTTGTCACTATTCCTAGGCAGCTTAGTATATCCTTACAGGGGACATTCACAAATTGCACCCTTCCACTTGCTCGCCAAAATTTGTGGATAAACTTTTAAAAATGTATGAAGCCTACGCTTTTGTCAAATCCCCTGCACCTTTGAGAGTGTGCGTAATTTGTGAATGGCGTACGAAGGAATCAATGTGCTACTGGTGCATTATGGATGTACCCAGATTACTGGCACAGTCAAATATTTCGGTATTGCAAGGGACCATAAAAGCATCGAAACTAGCAAAGTAATGCTCTAGCCTCTCTAGCCCGCAAACCATTCATAGCTTGGTAAGACAAACTGCAAATAATGTTGGGGATAGTGCAACCTCCCACACAGTAAATAAATAATGTACTGAACGACGATGGGCGAATAATTTACAATTTTTTTGTATTATTTTTCTGAAAAACGACAAAAGAACAACGAATGAGCTGAGCTTTGTTTTTGTTGTTTTCTTAATTTTTTTATTTCCTTTAGTTTATTTGTAGACGCCCTTTTTTCGTCCCCATTTGAAGAAGGTAAATGACTTTACCTGATTAGGGACGTAATGGAACCATTCCCACACCTCGCTCGTAAAGTAAAAGTAAAGCAAACTGCACATGGAAAATAATTTCGTATATCGCGTCACGATGAGTAAAAGTATTTCGGGCTGAAGACCTCGGATACTCTTACTTTACTATTATCGATTTTTGTTACAACATGAAAACGGAATGCTAGAGAGGACTATGTGGAATGTTTTTGTTTTGTGCTACGACTGTTATCATAGTTTGTACTTGTGAAAAACGAATTCCTATTGATCGCACCAATTAACTAAATAAGTTGATGTACTTACGTGTCGATGAAGTCATGAGTTTGAAAAATTCGGAAGACAATTCTTCATTTTAGTGTTGCAAAAAGACCCAAAACACCCCAATATATCCAAATACATTTCAGTTTTGAATTTATGACTAAACATTCTTCGAACATTCCAATATTAAAACGAAGAACCTTTTTTTTACTGATTGTTAAAATTTTATGCTATAAAATGAAAAAAAAAAATTTTTCAAAAATTTACAGTGGACTCCGTTGAAATTTGTATCCGAATTCCTTTCCGCAAAACTGCCCATGCCTCATGATCGAACCGTGTAAGGTTGTAAACAGTTTTGTTTGAATGACGAGACCGACTGAAGCGAACTCTGATACAAACTGCAATGAAGTCCACTGTATCAAATTAAATATCAAACTGCAACTAATCCAGAAAAATGTTTTAAAAAATTATTTGAAGAAGAAAGAAAGAAGGAAGAATATCGTAATAAAAATGATAAAATTATAAATAATAGAAATTATAATGAAAAGAAACATATTATATATATTATAAAAGGCATGCGTTTTCTTGATGGGATAGCACTCTGCAGCCACTGTTTCGTTAGAACTTTGCACAACGAATCTCTCTCAATCAAGCTTTCTTATTCACACCGTGACACTGGCGTCCATGTGGACAACTTATCTGTACTTTACCATTCAATCCTGGAACTAGATTTATCCTGTGTCTAGTTCATGAAACACTTGGCCACCAGATTCTCATAAAACTGTCATGGCCTGCCGGTTCGTGCCGGCAAAATTAAGTGTGAAAATTAATTCTATGCCAGAGTAGAATCAGCACAATGCAATAATTCTAAGCACTTTCCAATTTGGAACCAGTCAACCTGTAATCAGAGACCCCTAGGAACAAATATCTGATCAGGCCAACGCGAATTCAGAAATAATGCCATAGTGTCAAATAGCAATAGTTGCCACCTGCCAGCTTTCTTGAACTATAAAAATCAAGTTTCTGTCAAAGGGCGGCAGCCTGGCTACTTTCTACGTGTAAAAATTTTCTAAGTAAAGAACAACAGCCAGTTCTCGCCAATGCGGCCTTGCCTCTACATTGGCTTTACCATCGTTCAAGGTAGATGCGTAAATATTAAGTTCAGGAAACAGATGAGCTACAACATTTGATGTTCCTGTCGATTGATTTTAAATTGCTGTCTACCCTTGGGAATAGCATTTCTTAGCGTATCGAAGCTGACAGTCCAGATAAATGAGTTAAACTGATGTTACAGTTCAATCTTTTAAAAAGAAAACATGGGAATTTATTGTGAACGTATGGAACACACTGTCGTTTAAGATCTTATCCGCTGGTAACATAAACAGGAAACGACGGTTTTAATTTCATGTACTGCTGTAAGTTTTCATTATCTCGTGTATCATCGAGCTTCGATAAGCCAACTAATATTGGTCCAATATCTTTGTTTCATGCATCACATCAAGGCACTGTGCTGATCATTGATCACATATGTAGTAATCCATGACCTTGTAGCGTGACTAACCAAGTTTAAAGCAAAACATCTCGAAATCCATTGGTCTTTTCTTAGAGCATGTTTGGTCCATTCGAAAGCGGTTTACTAGTATCTCAGATAAGGTTCCACAAAGATAGGCCTCATCAGTCTCACCGATTGGGAGCTATTTTGAGACCCGATTTCGTTCATCACGGAACAGGTCATGGAATTAGCCATATGAGAATCAACTAACTGGAACATTTGAAATCAATGGACTCTCTGCATCAACCCAACTTTCCTAACCTTAATTTCTAATCGAATCCAGCAGAAGAGAAGCGTTTACACGTTTACAAGGTGAGTTTCTCGCCGCGAGAACAGATCCAGTAAACTTTTTTCAAGTTAATGGTCGCGATTGATCGAACTACTGAGCTTTGAGTTTTCACAATTTTATAGAGGAAAATTTCGTCTTATGAAATAAGGACGGCAGTCGAATGGGTGTCATTGTGATGGAAATAACAACGTCGCCCCGTCTGCTAGAAGTCATAAACGAAGGAACATTATCTATTTTTAAGCAAAATTTTTATTTAAAACGAAAAGTCTTTGACAAAAAAATTTCGATGACCACTGCTCATCCTCCACTCCCTTGATCGAATTCTCACAAATTTTTTTTTCAATTGTTCCGCCCAATTATTTCCACAACTTCTTGATTGACATATTCTTCTCCGAATCCTTTTGCATAACCTTAGCAACAGCCATTTCGAAATCCTCCTGAGTGACATGGACACGTCGTTCTCGCAGTGCATACATACCAGCTTCTGTGCACACACCTTTCACCTCAGCACCGGATGCACCAGGCATAAGTTCAGCGATCTTTCTCAAATTGATTCCACGCGTCAGATTCATTTTGCGCGAATGAATTTTCAATATATCCAGACGAGCTTCCTCATTTGGTGGAGGGAATTCGATTTTACGATCGATACGACCGGGACGAAGCAAAGCCGGATCCAATATATCGATACGATTGGTGGCCATGATGACTTTGATGTTCTTGGTTGCTTCGAATCCATCCAATTGATTCAGCAACTCTAACATAGTACGTTGCACTTCAGAATCACCGCCGCTGCCGGATTCAATACGAGACGAGCCAATGGAATCGATTTCATCCATGAAAATGATTGACGGAGCATGTTCTCGGGCCATGACGAACAATTCACGGACCATACGCGATCCCTCGCCGATAAACTTTTGAACCAATTCCGAACCGGATACACGGATGAACGTACATTCGGTGTGATGTGCAACAGCTCGGGCCAAGAGAGTTTTACCGGTTCCAGGTGGACCGTACAACAAGACACCTTTCGGCTGAGCGATACCCAATGCATCGAACAGTTCTGGATGTTTTACTGGCAATTCGATGACCTCCTTGATTTCCTTTATTTGCTTGTCCAATCCACCGACCATTTCGTATGTTGAATCGGGTACTTTCTCGACCATCATCAGTGACACCAATGGATCGACTTTGTTCGGCAGTATTTTGTGCAAAGTGTAGCTCTCATTGCGTAAAGCAACACGACAATTTGGTGTCACGTCGTTGATATCAATGTTCTTATCAATGTCAACCACAAATTTTCCTTCTGGATGAACTTTGACTAACACCTTTTTCTTGTCCATGGGTTTGACAACTTCACCAACATAACTGCCTTGTTCTTGCAGCAATTGAAGCTCTTCACGCAACATACGAACTGTGTTTGCATTGAATAAAAAAAAAAAAAAATTGTAAAGACAAAGGCCCGAAGTGGAAATCAAATTTTCATCTTACCTTTAGCATTCAATTCATTTCGCTGGGCCTGGAGACGCCGCAAATTCTGACTCTTTTCGGCCACGATCAATTGTAACTCTTCGATCTTGGTAATATAATACGATCGAAATCCCTCTCCGCGTGGAATATCCATATCCATCTGAAACAAATTATTGTGTGCTTGTTTACTCGGAATACAAAACTATTGAAATTCTGAAGGAATATTGTGTAGTCGAGGGTAACTCTTTACCTTATTAGCAACCGTCATATCGAATCGACAAAACGATCAACTTCGAATGATAAATTGAATTCACTTGTTTTGTTTTCAGTCGCCTTAAATTCACTTCACTGGTGCTATACCGACAGTGTATTTATTTCTGCTATCTCATCGAAGACGTCGAAAGTCATCGACCATTTTGAATGCGGCGACTAGGGCGAGGCGGAGGTGTGTTAACTTTTTTTTTAGAGTGAACTGGCTCTGAATTAGATTTCTTTTCAAAATTTCACCGGTTGTGCGATGATTTGGTAAAACCATTCGAGATTACATTCATAGTTGATTTAACCTTGTTACATAATCGGGCTCGGTAGAGTTAGAATTGGAGTATGACATTGCAGTCATAGTAAGACTTCCATAGTAAGTCTGCTTCTTATATCACATACAGTTTAATGGTGCCAGCTGGGTGTTAGAAAATAATCCCAATCGTCTGGCATGACTCCTTACAAGGCAGCTATCTAGTAACCTCACATAGTTTGTTCACAATATTAGAGGACCATAATCGGGCAGTGTACCTTGGGAATTCTACAACACTGTAATAGAGTGTATGGTTACAGTGCCATGAATTTCTCAAGCTGCCTTACTTACAAACAATTCCCGGAATATGCGTGGCTGTAGCTATGTTTAGAATTGGATCTTTTTCAATCTTTTTTTTCCGCAATAATAGTTTTTTCAAGTGAGTATGGGTTGTCAACGGGTCTTGCCTTCCGAGTGACAGCATATATATGTTCCTGGGATGAGCTTTGATGTGTTATCGACGTACCAAGTAGAGGTGAAATAAAACATAAGGGAGACCCGTACGAGTAGAGCACGGCACATAGTTAGTCCATAGAACTGCTCTGATCTTTGAATCACTTTATTTAAATTCATCATTTGTTGAAATTGCTTACAGCA
>JANTFA010141831.1:0-12126 GCA_026413405.1 Phytosciara flavipes
CAATAGACTGATCACCTTTTCTTCTTTAAAAGTGTCAAAAGCTTCCATTTCGATCGGCTGACTATTTGAAATAACGTGAATTCAATAAAATGTCATTTTTCTTATAATTCGCTAATTGCTCATGTCCTCTTTTTACATTTAGTTGTTCATTTATTCTTGAGTCTACGTCACTTTCATCAAGTCTTTTCTTTCCAAAGAAAAACGCAATTTTTAAACTATGGTTCAGTTTCAGTAGTTAACTGTTATCTGATGACAACGCGAGCGAAGCGAGCCAACATTTTGACGTCAAATAGAAAATAAAAAATAAAAAAAGTAAGGTGTTGAAGGTGTTACGCTGCAGTGAAAGCTTTTACGCTGTTAAGCTGTCACGCTGCAGTGAAAGCTTTTACGCTGTTAAGCTGTCACGCTGCAGTGAAAGCTTCTTGAAACACAATGAAATGATTCCAAAGCTTCTTGTCGAACTTTGTTTCAAATGCTACATGATAGATGATAGATTCAGTCTAACCGCGAAATAAAAAAGAGTGTAGGTACCAGCTGAATCAGCTGGACCTGGAAAATCAGCACTCTGGCCTGGGTTCCAGGGCACTCAAGTCTAGAAGGCCGGATCAGCGGCCTGTATGTACGGACCCGAGCCCTTTGTCCCGATGACAGGTTCCTCATAGGAACACGTAGGTTCGCGCGATTTAAGTGATGAGAGGGAAAAAGAAAAAAGGATCAAAAGATCTGTGTTCTAGATGGCAACTGTGGAAACATTTGCTGTCGTCCCGTACTGATAAATCTAAAAAAATCTACCGGGAAATAGAAGTATCACCTGGAAATGAAAACTGGACCGAGAAATGAAAGTCTGACCGGGAAATGAGGATCTTACGGAGGTGAACTGAGACATGAAAGTGTCACCGGGAAAATGTAAATGAATCATAGAAGAGAAATCGCTTTCAGGTCGCTTTCCGATAAGACGAAATTCCCGGTATCCTTTATTTTTTCCAATCGAATTCCCAGTAATTGAGATACCGAGGACAGCTTGAGTTTCCACACTCGTAACGCCAGTTGCTACGTGTGGCATGTAGGCCAAACATATACGACTGAAACGAATAGTCAAAGGAGCTGTACGTATATTTATGCTTGCCACACGTGAGACTGGAAATCTGCAACCTCAGACGTTCACATTTTTTGTATCATTCGATAAGACAAACAATAAAAACAGCCACAAGTCTGTGTTCCACATACGAGATTCTCATTTGTGCTTATCCAATTTATTCCTTTAAAACAGATCGTGTTTCCCTAATACGAATCTGATTTGGAAAATTGGGCATTAGAAAGATGAAAAGAAAGAAAGAAAGAAAAAAATTCGTCGGCCTCATATTTATGATAAGATTATGGCGGAAAATATATTATAGATACACGCACTCAGTGGCCAAATTGTATTCGAAATTGATTTTATTTTATTGCCGAATATGAAAAGAGACAAAAAAAATCGTTGTAAAGAAATTCAAATCTCTTTTACAAACAAGAAAATAGACTGAAGATTTTGTTAAGTGCCAAACTAACTTTTCCGGGTCATTAAATTACAAGAAATGAACATCCATAAAATGAATCGTTTTTTTATATAAATATAAAACCAAGAGGAGGGAAAATTTAAAAGAAAATAAAAATGAATGCGAAATGTGCGTGTGCTGATGGCAGATGATTCTTAGACAATTTAAATTTAAAAGAAAAATATTTAAAAGAGAAAAAAATGATACCCGGTTTCTGCGAATCCTTATGCACATAATATTGTTATCACTTTTATAGTAATCTAATTAAACGAGAACAAAAAACAAAACCAAAACCAACATGAAAATTGAAAAGACGATAAATTGATGAGTAGCGCGTGGAGAGCAAAAAAAACGTTCACAAATCCAAATCTAAAGTAAAAATTTACTTAAATTGAAAATCCGTGAAATCAGCGGAGATATGATCATGATTTTTCATACAAAAAAATTTGTTCTTTTGTGGGGATGTGGGAATTCTGAAAGGAAAACCTGAGTGATTTGTGTGGGCCTCTTTAATTATTACACATGGTTCTAGCAAACATAAAATTCTGTGGGCACAGTGTAATGTGAGAGCAGACCCTTCAGAAACGGCAAACGACACAGTATATGTCATCATCTTCAAACGTTTGAAACTTCATCCACGGTAAGAATTTTAACCAGAACGTCATCTCCTTTAAGAAGAATTCCATACAGAAAACGTGACGAACGAAAGATTCAACTAAATTAAAGTAGGGTTGAGTGTCAAGATACAGTAGGTGATCAATTGCAATTTCATTTGACAAATCTGTTACTTCATTTGTTTGAAGTATTTCGTGTTGTTCGGTTGAAGATCTTTTACTTCATTTGTTACAACAAACATCTTTGTATATAAAGGAATGTTACGACGAGTCGATCGCTTATTGTGGTCATCATTGTCGATAGCAGATGATTACGCCGTTCCTGGAGGGTTTTCATTTTTGAATTGTCTTGATGCGTTTCTATTTCAAAAACAGTCCGCAGGACAATGCATCCCCACAAAAAATGATTAAAATCCATCGAGTAACTCTGATGACGCGTAAAAATGATTTCGTCGTTAAAAGTGATGGATGTCGATTAATCGGAAAATAGAAATTTTAATGCGGAAAAAGCGCGGTGTACTTTATCATTTTGTTGAAGCAATTCCTCTATAGCTTCTGGATGCAGATACTTGACCGTAAGACAAGTATTTTTTTGGGCAGAAATTTATTTGTTGAATAAAATGATCTAAAACAATCAATAGAAAACTGTAAAATAAAAATGAGAAATATATTTCCAAAAATTTGAATTAAATGAAAAAGAAAGAACTTTAGTTAATACGTCGCATCGTATTGTCATCGAGATCAATTTCAAAAAAGTGAATAAGAGAGAAAAATTTGTAAAATATATTTATCTTCCACAAGTAATAATTCCTTGTTTTATATAAGTTTTCAACTGAATTTAAAAACCAACAAAGAAAAAAAGAGGAAACGGAAACCAAAACGTAAAATGTTTTTGAAAATTTAAGAATGACGAGACAAAGTAACGAAGAAGAAGAAGAAAAAGATGTGGAGGAAAAAAATGTTTATCTAAGTCATGTTAATACATAAATTTAAAAGCACGAAGTGTTTGATAATGTACTCTAAAGGAGCTTTCAATAAAACAAAAAATACTTACATCAATTACAAAATAAAAAAGAATATTTCAACATAAACACGGGACTATAATTTCATTTTAGTTGGATCGGGTGCAGACTTCCCCTTTCTATATTTACCTTTTGACAACTCTACACGTCTTTTAGGACCGGTGAATGGTTCAGTTGTTCAATTGAATGTTGATTAATCGCAGAAAGATATCTGGCTATGCTCCGATAGTCAGAGCGCACTCAAAGCAATCGGATGCCATAAACACAACTCACCTCTGGTTCTCAATTGCACAGACAGCTTACATCTACTCGGTTCCAAAGACAAAGTAACTCTTGCCTGGGTTCCTGGGTTTTCGACGACAATGAAATAGCTGACCAACTCGCAAATGCAGGAGTTGATACTGCATTTACTGGACCTGCATCAGGTCTTAAGGCCCCACACTCATTCTTCAAGAGCCTCATTAAGAAATGGGAGTATCCTTCCTTCAGCAAACAGTGGACGTCATTAGACTACGCATCCCACGCTAGGAATAGCATAAAAATCAACTCAAAAACTCTAGGTATTTAATTTCACTTAGTAGAAGAAATTTTCGAAGAATCACGTAATCTCTCGGCACTCTCACTTGAACAAGCACTTGTTCACTATGGGATTAGTGAATGACCCTTATTGCCCTAACTCTGGCGATATCGGATCAATGAATCATTACTTATGCGACTGCCCAGCTTACGTTACGGCTAGATCCAAATCACTAAGCAAATTTATCATGCCGTACAATATTATCTGGAGCATCCATCCTCAAAATATCCTGGACTTCCTCAATCGCACAAATCGCAGAAGGACTGAAGGATCTTAAGGATCGAACATATATTCACTTCTTTGTAAGCATTTCTTATGAAAAATCATTTTTGTCAACGTTTTCCGGGCGAAGCCCGGGTGTCAATGCTAGTAATCATATAAACAGAAGTTCGTTCATAAACAGAAGTTGGATTATGTGTTGAGAATGTTTGATTATTAATCGTGGGCTCATAATCACATAATCGAAAGTTCTGATCACAGAAAAACAGAAGTTCGATCACAGAAAAACAGAAGTTGGATCACATAAACAGGGAGTGAGAAGGTCCGAGACTATTCGATGCAGAGGGGAATGTTGGATGATCCGAGGACCTTTTCACTCCGTGTGTCAGAAAGACACCTTTTATTATTATATAATCGAATTTCCGATTATTACGACACTCGTCATACAAAGTATATTATGTCCAAGTTACATCAAATAATCGAAAGATTATCGTCTCACAAAAAAAGACCCGAACAAACACCTGCACAACTCAGATCGACAAACCGTTTATTCAAACCAAAATCGGATATTTTAACCGTTCGACTCGAAACAATCTACAGTCACCTCAAAAAAGTACTCGAGATTTGACTGAAAACAACAACGGGGCTCGTTTGGCTGGAGTTAAAACCACTGACTGTTCATCAGACGGACGGCAAAGTGCTCGAAACGGGACAGCTTGTGACAGGAGGACGGGATTTATGTATGGTCCCTAAACAGCGTAATTGAGTACAATGCTCCAGTATTTTCTTCAGTTTCCCAGAATGGTTTCTTGGGTTTCCCAATTCTCGAAATAAGAAGTCATCGTCTCGAAAATGTTTTTCTTTATTTTATAAACAAATTACACAAAACCAACTTTTAGTTTTTCCTTTTTTTTCTTTTATCACAAATGAATTGCAAAATTAATTGTATTTCCATACTCATTATAAATAAAAACTAAATTGTCCTTCCGAAATCCAAAGAAAAATAAAATGAAAAGAAAAAATACTTTCAAGTCCCCTTAAATAAATATAAAAAAAAAAGAAATTCGCTTGCAATTCACAATGCAATACGAAAAATTTTATGTACAAAACGAATTCGTTACGCTTACGTTTTTAAAGTATAAAAATTGAACTCATTACACTCTCTTACATTATTACTGTTGCGTCTCTTAGCGGTAGCGCGACCAAAAAAATATAAATTTTATTGTTTACGAATTCGACCATAAACCCAAATGTTAAACACTTTGAACGAAAACTTATCGACTTATTTTGACCTACGTTTCACTTATTAAAAAACGAACTTCCTTCAAGGCTCGTTGCCGTGTAACCCTTTTTTCTCCTTTTTCCCCACTTCTGTTAACAAAATCGCCACAACCTATCTTGCCTTGTCTTGCATTTATCTTACAAAATAAAAGAGTCACTCAATTGGTGACGCTAGCGTGTTCTATAAATCGAAATTTTCTCAATATTGAAGGTCCATGTTGTGTGTTATCTCTACAGTCTAATACGATTGTGATGATGTACGTGCAGCCAGTTCTTAGCTTGAACTAAATCTATCCGAAAATTCAATTCTTAGGAAAATTCTCCGTCAAACCATTCACAGACGGTGGGGTTGATAGCGAGCCCAACCTTGTTCACAAGGTCACAAGTATGCTTCTCAGTAACAAGATTCTGTAACTGTCTTTTCGATAAGTGTAGAGCCGTAGGCGCGGTTTTTTTACACATGTCGAAAAACAGTTACCGAAGGAATGGCTCCAGATCACCTTAGTTGGTTTGCTCTTGTCAGAAAAGTGTTTTCGAATTGATGCATTCCGTTGCAGTCTTCAATGTATTGTGGACTGTATGAATGGATATTGTTTTGTAGTGTACAACTTTCTTATGAAGCCAGGCAGTAACCGATTGACTATGTCAATCTGTTGAAAGTTTGTGTTAATCAAAAGAAGTAACAGATTCGAAAACTAAAACTGATGATACATCGTCTGTGAAAGGGTCGGACGCATCTATGGATGAGAGAAGTCAAATATTCATTTGGATAGGAAAACTGTCGGCAGTACAATCACATATAAAATGAAAACGTTACGGGTATCGGCTAATTTTCACTCTCTCTGTCTTGTAAATTTCCCTAAATCTTTGTTTTGAGCAAAACTTGGAATTTTATTGTTCGACAAATCACATTCGAATTGGAGCAATTTGTTTTCGATTTACGTTTTACCTATAAATTATTTCGATTTGTCTGTGTGAGTTTTTTCTTCTTCTTCTTCGTCTTTAAAGTCTAATTTGTCCTGAAAGTCCTGAAAAACGTGTGGTTCAACATCTTCACAATTTAATGTTTGCCCGCACTGTCCATTTTGGCTTTCTTTTTCGTTTGATCAACCGATGCGGTAGCTAAGAAATTCGATGCATCCAAATGCAATGTACTCTGTCGATGTGAACTGCGCACCAAACATGTTACAGCAACAACTAACAACACCGTGCCCAATGCGAACAGGGCGATCATCAGGATGGAACGGGCTTTGGGCGGTACAGTTGTCGCCAAATTCATCAAATCGGTAACCTCGTCCGGTAGGCCGTCAATACCTTCCTCGAACCACAATATTGGGAAGACAATGTCGGGGAAGTTTGCTACCTGCTTGATGTCCACCACTTGACTAACGGCTAGATTGATTTGGATTCGGGCTCTTGCGCGGAGAGCTGTTCCCATTTCCTGGAAATTTTTATGAAATTTCGTTAGACATTTCAAATTGATTACTCAAATTGATAATGGTCATACCGGTTGGACATCAATGAACAGCTGATGTTTTTCTTTCTCTGGTGGTGAAATACCCTCAACGGCTGTGCGGAGACTATCATCGGCCAGATAGAAGTGAGGGAAACTGAGTAGAATTGGCGAGTCTGAAATGAGCAAAAATGGAGTCAATATGAAGTCATCGTTTGGTACATGGGGTGAATCATTTCATATCAATCATCTCCATGACTTCCCCTCCATCAAAATGTGTGACGAATCACTTCCTCACCATATTGACATAACGAAACATTGAACAATCCATTGGGAGCGCAAGGTGGCCCAGCTGGACAGAAGCACATATTGTCTGGATTACGATCAACCGATTCAAATACTCTGGTATTCGGGGTGAAACGATAGCCCGGGATACCGTTCTTCGTCACCACTTCCTTCTCGAATTGCAGCGGAAGCAGCCGACACAAATCTTTTTCGTACACATTCAAGGTGGTGTTTTTGGTGATGTGCGGTGGGAAAATGGATCCATCGGTGCCATTCAATCGGTTACAGTCATCGCTCAACCAATGCGGCAAGTGCGTGCGACCATTGTACTTGTCAATAATTCCGAATTTGGTGATATCGTCGACACCGGAGAAAATGGTTACGCGATCCTGTAAAAAGACATTACATTTTCATTGTACGTTGGACCAGATTTTCCAATTGATTTCATACCTGGGACGTGCTATTCTTTCCGTACATCAAACCGAATTCCTCGTAGGGAAGTTTCTGTTCTTTTGGCACAACATCCTTGGCCAGCTTGAGCAAAGGATCTTCATATCCCCAAATCAATTGACCCACAGATACTTCAACGAACGGTTTGATTTTCAAAATGTCCATTATACTAGCCATCGCGAGCCGTAAGAATCTGTAAACAAACAGTCGGTGAATCAGAGAGATAAATCATTTTGAATTCAAATTTATTTTTTCATACCTAGCGGCATGTTTACTCTGCGATGTAGCGCTTAACATTGGAATATTTGGCACGATGACCACGTCATCTTCAGATCCAACAGACATTTCCTCGTTGAAGATGTACACTCTCTTCTGATTGAAACTTAGTGTTCCATTTGGATTTTCCACGATGTCTACCTTTTCCCATGTTTGTCTGTAAGTTAAAAACAAGAAAAATATTTAGCATTTTGAATTCGTGGAACTTTTCAATTCATTCGAAATTTGGAAACTGGATTGGCAACTCTATTTTCAGTCCAATTTCATTGTAAAAATTATTTTTTTGTATTTCTTCAGAAATTGCAATTAAAATTTAGGATTCAGAACCACAATGGGTATCACACATTGTCTCTAAACCTGAACTGAAAGTGCAAAATCTAAAGATTTGAATCGCTCAAGCACTCGCACACACATAATGCCCATTATTATTACACCGCAGGAAAATTATTCACATTAAAAGTTGTCGCTTTTATTATTCTTTGTAATGACAACAATCATTTTAAATGTTCCATGAGAGAGAAGAAAAAGAAGTCGTTGCAATAAACGCTGAGGTACTTACATGCTATATCTATTTGAATAGCGCGTGTTTCATATTTTATAAGTTCTCTACACAATGCAATGCGATGGACGGTGTAAAAAATAAATAAAATTACAAAATTGAGGTCTATCATTATCTCGGTTTTTATTTTCATAGACCAGTTTTCCAGTGGTAATACTTTTATAATCAATTTATATTTGCATTGAAGAGACGAAGAAAAAAGAAGCTTTTC
The DNA here is from genome assembly GCA_026413405.1 of Phytosciara flavipes. Taxonomy (NCBI): domain Eukaryota; kingdom Metazoa; phylum Arthropoda; class Insecta; order Diptera; family Sciaridae; genus Phytosciara; species Phytosciara flavipes. The sequence goes on from JANTFA010141831.1 coordinate 8,483, forward strand.
ATCTCATAGTACCACACGTCAAAGTTGTAAAAGTATAAAGGTCATCGTATTTAAGAAATGAAGATATTACACGCTATCATGCGCATGCTGTTCGCTTCAAACTTCTGCCGATGCTTAGACATTACGATTTATGAAAAACCGTGAAACTCATCAGAATGTAATTGAGTCTCACACCAACAAAACTAACTTTGAAACGTTTATCTGATTCGTCTGGTTTTACTTTGACCCACAGTCATTACACACATAAAATGTATTAGCTCGAAGTACTAGATTCAGCTAATGACTGCCCTGACCGAGGAGCTACTGACTGAAGGAATTGGTGTCACACTTCAGGAGGAATGGAGTTAAAACTTCGAAAATAGGCAATTGGTGTTATAAAATTTTGCACAGTGAGTAGCCTCTCGATCTTGACTATCGTTGACGTGATTGCGACGATGCAGTGAACCTTTTTTGTGCGTAAAATCATCAAAAGTGGTGTGTCAACCAAGGAACCAAGGCCATATACTAAGCAATGGCTAAGCCCTACTACCTAGCCGGCAACTGGCTGGCAAGGCACTTATAGATAACCAACAGCCTGTATAATAGTCTTGGTGTCAACGCCTATCTGAAAAACTGGAGGAAGAAAATTTGTGAAGAGCCGAAGCGTAACAATCGCTGCTTGATAAAGGATGCAAGTCTGAAAAGTCGTAGCGTTAAAAATTGCGAGACAAATGTGAAACCGCTAGTTAATAACTATTTTTTGGGGCAGGACCACCTCAAACAGCCGACTGAAAATGAAGCGAAAGCTTTTCTTGAATGAATCAGCAAACCCTGGAAATCCACCTCCCTCTCCTACTAGATCCACTTAGATCAACAGTATCAACAGATCAACAGCTAAATTTCTATCGAACTTTGGAAATTCATTATTTTCATTGCGTTTTTTCTGAAGTCGGAGTATTGTTTATAAACTGATATGAAGAGATCGATTTGGAGGAGAATCGCGATCATTTAGCATTTTGTGAGTTTTATTCGCCCCAGCAGGGAATGTGTATTTTAGCTTCCTATAAATTACTGAAGGTGCAGCAATAAACTTGCGAAACATCTCGTAAATAATTCGTTTACGCTCATCATGACCGAAAAATCGAGTAATCAGACACTCAAATTATTTAAATATGCTGGCAGCACTGAACGAAGTGTACGTCGTTTATGGACAGTCCATAGAAACTGAAATCGGAGCATATTGGGTTTTGTTAGGCGTATTATTTACGACATATTACGGCATCATTAGCAAATTACAAGATCTCATTTCATTGAATATAATGTCGACTATTTATGCTGCAGAAGGTAGTTTAGCTGTAACTACCGCGTCTGCTTATTAAACAACTAGGAAATGAAATTGTAGCAATTATGAATGATATTAAAATATAGTTTTACAGTAGACCTCCAATGTTCATTTGAGAAAAGAAAAAAAAACTGTGTATTGAGCGAAGGTATTGTGTAAGATTTACGTTTATGAAATTCTTAGCTGATAAAGATCAATCTAATTTTACTGCATCGATACAGAGCTTTCATTTTTTATTGAAATTTTTATTTCAAATTATAAGAACTGGCTTCAGTTAACAGGCGCAATATTACGGTGATCAAGATCATATTTCATGTAACATTGTTTGAATATACCGTCTGGAGACTCTCTAATAAAGATAATGGTTGGCCTGAAATTTGACAAATTTCATTGTTCGTTAAGCTGAATTCGGCAAGTCTGTCCACCTGTGAAGTCAACATTGAATTAGGTCATATAGAGTTACACTCGAGAGATGGCATGGTGGCGCTGTCATTCTTAAACTTCGTCTGGGTGCCCACGTAATTTCTGGGTGCCGATTAACATCAGCGCCACCATGTCACCTCTCGAGTATAACTCCAATCAAATTCAACTTTTTCGAAAACCTTGAAAATTATTTTTAATTTCCTAACAGTCAGTCGGTAACAAACAGAATTTCCGTGAGTTATAAAATTTGGTTGCAAGCCGGTAATTACACCACAATTGCAAATGGTCTTTTTGTACATGAAGGTTGACATTACTAAACTTGGCTAGCCACCACCGAGAATTGCAGACACAGATTTTTCTCGAGCTCAAATCGAGCTCAGCTTATAATAGTTGGAATCAGATCACGACCAATATACCGAGTCGGGCTCGCCAGGATAAACCAGAATGAGAAAAATGTTGTTCCACGCTTCAGTACACAAAATTTCTTCGAATTTTGTAAACGAGAAACACAAAAAATCATGCAAGGTTACGTTTACGTGAGGCTATGCATCAGTTATCGATAAGAACGACAAAAAGTAAATGAAAATCTCCGGCCAATCCTGGCTCATAAAGCAAAATTCATGTTCAAAGAATTGAAGTACAAGATTTGAAATCAATATTTGGGAAATGATTTGATCAAAGGAAGTAATAGACCAGATCAATATATTGTTGGTATGCTTGCCGTGTATGACATGTTTAAGTGAACAATATAAATAAATTTAACAAGAAGCGGAAAATTTAAATTGTAATTATACATCCAAAAAGAACGCCACAATATATCACTACGACGTCATTTGTTATGAAAGACATCAACAATGTCGTCCTAATGACCCAATGTTTGGAGAATTTCCACAAAGAATTATTGCCTAAAGAGATGACCATCAGGCACAAACATTTGATGTTTTCTTATCGTTTCGTAATTTATTGAAGTCTTTTGTCGCAGAACCTGAAATCTTAAAAATTTTGTTGCTAGCAATATTTTACTTTGCATAATGTGCGTCATCATGAAAAGGTTTTTATTGATTAAGAACGAACTTGTTTTAAATGACACAACAGATTTTAATTTTTCCATGGAATCATTCAGGCATATCGATTGATCTTACGACAGAAATTTATTTTCGGAATATTGAACATTAAGATTATCTCAAAATCCTGTCGACGAATTCGGAGAAGAGCTAATTCGAATCTATAGATTAGCTCGTGAAGTATGTATTTGTTGTGTAGATAGAAGCACGGGCTTTAAATGGACTTTGGACATAAAGTTATTTTCTCAATGTTGCACATATTTCACTGTCAATTTCAAAACTATCTAGTACTTCACGTGTAGCAAAGTGATCATAACATAAATAATACGTATACTCTGCGCTCGAATCAGCTCAATGAGTCTAGGTCAACATTATATGAGACGTTGAGCTTTTTTTTGAATTGCATTGAAAAAGTTGGAGATTTTAAGGATTGTGAAAGGATTAAAAAAACTCTTTAAAAACAGAAACTCAAAAGCTATACTACGATCGTATCATTTACCTCTCCTTTACAAGGATCAAAATTAAAGAGTAACACCAAATACTATAGGCAGGCGCGCCGATTACTAGGTGCGTGTACTGGTCATTTTTGTTAAATACCATGCAATTTTTAAACCAATTTAACATAGCCGTTCATTCGTGTCTGAAAAAATTACGCTTGCGGCGCTTCTCATCATATGAATCTGGACGTTGCACCCAACAACCAAAATAAAAGTCGGTGCGGCTGAGTATTGGTTACATGGGATGTGGTGGAAGTCATTCATTACATGAGGGATAATTTTGTTATACGAGACGAGCTTACGAGTGTGTATTTAAGCCACAAGCATTGGAAACTGTTA
>JANTFA010141842.1:0-12126 GCA_026413405.1 Phytosciara flavipes
CATAATATTGAGTTGTTGTTTTCCCATTTTCTTTTTAAAAATCTAAATTTTTTTCTTCAATTTGATTTTTTGATTTTGGTTAAAAAAAAATGTTTATTCGAAAGTGATCTTGGTAAAAATCGTCTTTCGAACAAAAGTTTTTTTTTCGATTTTTCATTTTATTTTGGATTAATCGAAATGGTTGAATCAAAGTCATCGAGTACATCGAATTACATGTAACCCACAACAAATATATTGAATTTCTACTTTTAATTAATAAAAAAAACCATTTTTGATTTGCGCTAGATAAACAAAAAACTAATTTACAAATTGCAGTTTTTGGATAATTTATTTTGTTGAAACTTTTTTTCGTTTTGTTTTTATTATTTCTTTCTATTATAAAACAAAATCAAAACCGTCGTGCACGCATTTCTATATAGTTTTTGAAACAAATTAAAAAAAAAAATAATTGAAAAAAAATGCTGCTCGATGTGATATATTTTGTCCGAACTAATTATCTTATCGAAAATCGAAATCGTATTTTTCTCGTGTCTGCGATGTGATGGTCACGATGTCCTGTTCCACAAACACACACTAAACAATGATTCCAATGCTGTGCGCTACAACTCCACCTACTCCAAATCGACAACATCCAATTTACCAAAAAAACTGAATAATGCCAACGCCTCGTCGCCAACAACCAACACACATAAATACTATGATGGTCCGACATTTGGTCCTTGCAATGAAATGACAATTTAAAAAAAAAATTGTGTTGAATCGATCCGAATCATTTCGAATTTGGACTTGTCAATTGAAAAAAAATGATTATGAAATGGTGGCTTGATTGGTAAAAATATGGTGGTGGTTTCCCCTTCCGATGACGATTTTGGTTTGGTCTATCCTGTACTGAATGTGTGATTGATTGAATTTTGAATTTGGGGACGACATTATATACACACACAGGCACCGAAAGTACCGGCGATTCAAGATGATGCTGATGGCCACTTGATTTATCATACGGGCGACATTCTCCATAATAGATGTTCGTGATAATTTTGTGAAAACATAACTGAATTTTTTCTTTTTTTTTTTGAAAACACGTTGATTGTTTGAGAAATTCGGTAACGCGAAGTATAGTGACCGTGAAAACGGAGAAGAAAAATAGAATTGGGAAGTCATCTTTGGGCCTTCACCCATTTTGCTAACAGTAAATTCACAATCATTGAATATCATTATTCCGCTTTACCGTTTCTTAAACAATCACACCAATTTATTTATTGCTACACGACAAAAATTTCATTTTTCGTGTGTCGTGATTCCGAAACATTATATTTAATCGAAAATAATCCGTTGCACATGAACGTTCCATTTTGTTCCTATTATTTGAATCGGACATAATCTCTTCGGAACGAAATAAAAGAAAGGAAATTCCGCACACACAAAAACCAATATTTCGACGAATTTTCGTTTAACTTTTGATTGAAAATGGTTTTGTTCCACTGAGTGTGGCTTTGTCTCAACTGTTACAATTTCAACGATGAAAAGAAAAGTCAATTTCGTCTTTTACTGCAATTTTTACACTTTCCAAAACTTTTCTTTTTCAAAATTATGCGGAGTTGACTTCACTGTAATTAGGATACCGCTCCAATAAGCATGAATTTCAACTGAACCACTCATACAAACAAAAATCTCACTTAGACGCCTTCCTGTACTGCCCTGTTAAGCCAAAAAAAACGTATCGCGTTGAATGTATGCTTTAGATAGCTTTGAATTCCATTGGAAAATGAAAGACTACAGTGGAATTCAAAAGAAGCTTAAAGCTTTCGAAAGCTCTCCATTAACAGAGACACAAATGCGATGCGTTATTTTGGCTTATCAAGACAGAGCAAGTGGTGCAACCGTTTGAAGACGTACGTATGAGTGGATCAGCAGAGCTGAAGCCGATTCCATTTACGAATTACAATGAAGTCCACCTGTATTTCACCAGTTCAAATTGAAATTTTCAATCTTTCGTTTCCCTATCGTTTTTTTTTTCATTAAATTTTTTTTCTTCAATTTATCAACTTTCTTCAGTTGCAATTTTCAGTTTCCCTTTAATGAAAATCAAAATTTCTATTTCTTCTGTGCAAAGTTAAAGTAAAACGAGAAATTATTAAAAATTCGATTAAACATTTGTGTAACAATTTTTCTGCAAAAGAATTACAAAAAAAAAAACCGTTAATAATAGAAACTAAGAGAGAGAGAGAAAAACACTCGTAAAAATAAAAATTACAAAAAACAAAAATTGAGATTCGTAACGCAATGATTTTAATTCCATTTCGTTTCTTTCTTTTTCTTTATTCCAGATAAAATTATGGCAACACTTGGCGAAGGAACGTTCGGCCGAGTGGTGAAGGTGAAAGATATGCAAATGTAATGACAAATAAATTTTTTGTTTCTCGTTTTTTATTATTTCAATTTTGGATGGTGATATAACTAAGAGGATTTGCATTTGTTTGGTTTATTTGCAGGGACCACTACATGGCTTTGAAGATTATTAAGAATGTAGAGAAGTACAGAGAAGCAGCTAAGTTGGAAATAAATGCGTTGGAAAAGATCGCACAAAAAGATCCGAATTGTGTTCAGTAAGTTACGTTTCGTTTATTTTAATTGCTAAAAATTATTGTGCCATCGAAACTCGAAACTTGCAAGCATTAGAATCTATTTCCATTGTTCGTTTGTTGGGTCTCTTGTTCGTATGCTTGGTAGCTTTTCGAACGCCCTATAAATTCGCATCCTAAAATGAATCCCATACAAAATTGCGACTCTGACTTGGAGATGTGTCGAATCTGACATTTATCAAAGGCGCAAATTTTGAATTCCAAGTGAATGCGTAAACTGTTCTGATTCATTCAGAGACACAGGAATTTGTTTCAAAATTTGTTAACAAATTGTTGGGAATACTTTTGTGAACAGTGGAGGCCTGGTCTTCAAGACTGCTTGTGGAATTTTGCATTTTCCTTCAACTCTCTTACTTCAGATGAGTTTCTACCGAGACCTAGAACCTTTGAACGCCACATGAATTTAGGCCAGAGACACTTTTAACATACAAACTGGGGTGACGAGTCATCATCTGGTGCCCCAGTCGACCTTGCTCACTCCAACAAGTCCCCCGCATTGGGGATCCCTAATGTTCTTAGTCCAAAGGGAGTAAGCGCTCCTTACTAGAAAAAATTGTGCACCTGCATAAAGCGGCCCCGCAGTGAAAAAGCTTAAAAGTGTCTCTGATTTAGGCAATTTTTTAGTGTAATAAGTTAGTTTATGACAAAGCAGCTCTCGACACGTATACGTATCACGACAATCTTCTTTCCAATGTGCGGTTACGATTACGATAAATGAATTCTAACTTCTTTCGAATCAATTCCAAATCAATATGCACAAGATCCTTCAATTCGCCCAGCTTCGACAGAAAAACAATTTCCTTCGACAAAACTAAATTTTTGACTTTTCAGTTTATGCGTTAAAATGCTCGATTGGTTCGACTATCATGGACACATGTGCATCGCCTTCGAAATGCTTGGACTCAGCGTTTTTGACTTTCTCGTAAGTGTAAATGGTCGATTTGGCACCGATGACACCGATTTATGTAATTTGTTCACAATTTACAGAGAGAAAACAACTACGAACCGTATTCTCTGGACCACGTTCGTCATATGGCTTATCAGTTATGCTATTCAGTGAAATTTCTACATGAAAATCGGCTGACACACACCGACTTGAAACCTGAGAATATATTATTCGTTGACAGTGACTATTCAACGTCATACAATCACAAAAAGGTTTGTCTAATATTTGCGTCCACTGTTATCTCGATTCGTGGTGATAGTTGCACGGTTTAATTGTGACAATGACGATGAACGAATTTCATATTTTTCTTTTCTCTCTCTCTTATTTGAATTCCAAAATTTCCAGAGTCGTGAAGTGAGAAAAGTGAAATGCACAGACGTTCGATTAATTGACTTTGGTAGTGCAACATTTGACCACGAACATCACAGTACTATTGTATCGACCAGACATTATCGGGCACCGGAAGTGATCCTAGAATTAGGTTGGGCGCAACCTTGTGACGTATGGTCAATCGGGTATGTGTTGAGCTGTCGTCGATATCTGAAGTTGACATCTAAATCTCATTTTACTCATCCCAACAGTTGCATCATGTTCGAGTTATACCTTGGTATAACACTATTTCAAACACATGATAATCGCGAACATTTGGCAATGATGGAACGGATTCTTGGTGTTATTCCATACCGAATGGCACGGTAAGACTCAACAGATTTCTTTATTCCCTCGCAATTTTTCTTTATTTTTTCTTTTCTTTTCTATAACAAAACCATCCAATTGTTCTATCCAATAAAATCGAAAAAAAAAAATTTCTTTAAAAAACCACACGCCTTAACTGCTATTACACCTCTTCCGCTATTGCTTCGCCTTAATTAAAAAAAACCGCCAATACCCTGAATAAAAACAAACGAAACCACTAGCCAACACACTCTTTACAGCAAAACAAAAACAAAATACTTCTATCATGGCAAATTGGACTGGGACGAGAAATCGTCGGCTGGATATTACGTTCGGGATCATTGTAAGCCCCTAAATCGATACCTGCAGTCGGAGAGTGAGGATCATTTAGAATTATTCGATTTGATCAAGAAGATGTTGGAGTACGAACCAACGCAAAGAATAACTTTGGGTATGTGCACGTTTTGTTATTTGTTATTTTTATTTCAGAGATTTCCTTTCATTGGCTTACGAATTGAATTGAATGGAATTTACCTTCTATTTACGACGTAGTAGATCGACTCAGGCAAATTCCATATGCCGTAACTTCCGACCTTGTGATAGGAATTTCGACAAATTTTTTTTCCCGTTCGGTGTGATCTGAAGCTTTCTTTTCCCTAGTGTGGCAACTCTGAGCAACTCCCAGTGGCGGATTAACCTATACCTATATCGGGACATTGTCCAACGTTTTGAATGTAGAAAATCGCTAAGTTTTCTCGCTTGTGGTCTTTTAAACACTTCGCAGGGCTTCGGAATCTTTAATTCGCCACTGACAACCAAAAGATGTTTCCACATGCTCAGTAACTTCAATTCGTCGTATTCGCGTTTAAGAATCAAACTGATGCTCCGTAGTTTTATAGCCATCTATTGATCGGTTGCATAAACCATCACTAGATAAGTCATGCTAATCCCTTAAGTATGAATGTCTATTGGATTCGAATTTGGAGTGGTTTGAACAAGTCACTGTCATCGTACAGCAGAAATGTCACCAATTTATTGTTAGAAATTAGCATTTTTGTAAAGAGAAGAAACGTCAAAGTGTCAAAAAAAGGTTCGGATTGCTGCTGACAGTTTAGTGTTCAGTATCAATTCTTGATAACACCTCCTTCCTAGTGTTACGGTAAGTCCTTTAAAGAAGAAATTGATGTCGAAAAACCTGACCGTCAACAATGCTACATTAAATTAGAGGTGTGAAAGGCCTTTACCCAATTAGGCGTAATCGAAGATACAGATCGGAGGTCCTTTGTTTTCCACTCCAGAATTTTGCTTTAATTTTCCCGTCTTTGACAAGAATTCATTAAGGAAGATAGTACATCCCCGAAGGTGTTAAACTTGAGATTGGTATAGGGTGGACAGTCCTCAAGGACGTGTACACCGGTCTCAGGGGCGAGACTACAACAACAGATTAGGACTGATTACCCTGTCGATTATGATCCGATCCATGGAGTTTCGTATGCAAGAGAACATTCGCATAGCTGTTGATGTTCTTACCGTAACATCAATTTTGTCCTTGTTACTCCAGAAATTGGGAGCTTCGGCTCCGCATCGAAGAAATCGTTATCTGCCAGCTTTGCTAATTTTTGTTTTGGATTTGACAGGATCAGTTCCTTTATTTCGATTCTCGTTCGATCACTTCGGCTAATGATTTCATCACTTAAAGTTCTCCCTGTGTTCTCTCAACCAACGATCATCATTATTTTCATTAAAATTTTCTAAATATTTTTTCCGCAGGTGAAGCTCTTAAACATCCATTCTTCAATAAATTGCCCCCACATCAACGACTTACCGAAAAGGGTGCACCATCAACGTCGGCCAGCACAAGCCGTGAACGATCTCATAGTTTATCCAGATGAAATTCAGTACGATTTGGTTATTATTAATTATTTTTTCTTTGAAGTAGTAGAGGAAGTCAACAGAAGAAGAAGAAGAAAGAAGTAGACGAAGAAGTGAAGAAAGAGAAATGTTCTTATGAAAAACAAAAAAAAATTTAGATGCAAATTCACTCCCCCTCCATCATCGATTGTATAAAATGATTGCATCGCGCGCGAAAGTTTCTTAAAATTTAGTTTTTTCGCTAGAGCAAAGAAAATGTTTTCTCTCTCATTGTCCTTCCGTTCCGAATGTTTGTTTTTTTTTTTTTTGAATTTTCGGTCGGATATTTTTGTTCGTAAACATCGAATTGTAATGTCCACTCATAATAATCGTTCGGAAATTCAACATATTGATAATAGCAAAGAAGGTTGTCGAATTGAAATTCATATTTGACTGTCAAACGATGGAAATGGCACCGCACTCAATTGAGTTTTTTTTCCTAGTTTTTTTATTTAAGAAGAAGAAGAAGAAGAGTTGAAAATATTGAGTTAGGAATTGGGAAACGAAATGGAAAAGAAGTGTGCCATTGAAGTCGCGTTTAATAATTAGAAAAAAATAACCAAATCGTGTAGAATCGTGTGTCCCCCTTCCCCCCCTTTATTTTTTATTTAGAATAAAAATATGATTTCTTTTGAGAATTTTTTTTTTCTTTTCTTTTTAAGTTTAATTTGAATGGAAATTTTGATGAGATAAAAAAAAGGAGAAGAAGATGAAGATGAAGAAAGAGAAAAAAAAATTGTTTTTAATTTAAAAAAACCATTTCTCTTTCGGGTATCGTTTTTCTTTCCCATTTTAGTACAGTAACACAACTTGGACCCCGTTACAAACAAAAAAGTTTCGAATTTCATTTGTCCCCACCATTTTCTTGGATTACGAATTTCAAACTTTTTTCTTTGTGATTGATGGAAAAGTTTTTCTTTCTTTTTTCGTTCATTTTTTTTGGTTTATTTTAATTTAATTTTATGTTTTTTTTGCGTCGTAATTTTCTGTTGTGAAAATTTGCGGATATTATAAAATGAAAGTCTTGTGAAGTAAGGGAAGAAGAAGAAGGAAAAAAATTGTATTTTTCTGATTTATATAAATTTTAACTTGTAAGTTGTTTGATTTTGACTCTATTTTGACTTTTCATTCATTTAAATTCAACGAAAAAGAAATGGAAGACAAAACAAAAATTTAAACAAAACAAAAATTGTCTCGTGGACGTTACATAATACAAGAAAATATTGTAATTAATTAAATAACTACACAAACAAACAAACAATTTGTACATTGCTGAATTGTCGTACGAGTCCAGTACAATGTACAAGAGTCAGATGATGGAAAATATTAAAAAAATAAAGAAAAAAAGCCTTTGCTGTTTTCACTCAAACTTTATCATCGAAGACGAAGATTGCTTGCAATTCATTCTTCGTTTGAACTACCGAGAACTGCTGGTGGCTGCTGAAACAAATGAGTAGTCATCTTATGTAAGTATTCGTTGCAGTCGAGGAGAAAAATACTCCGGAAAGTCGGGTCACATCCTCTTAAAAGCCGTGAAAAGTGACAGGTCATATCCGGAAGTCATTAATAAGTCATGATAAGTCATTCTTCGAAATCAGAAAAGACCTTAGCAGACGCTCCGCCGTAGCCCCGTACGATCTCTTATACCTAGCACAAAAAAAGTTGCATGAAACATGTGTGTCGATCGCGCACAGATCTACTCCCACGAAGTACAACCTCAAAAAGCTCATATTGTAGTCTAATGCCCGAATCCATTTTTCTAACCGAGATACATTTCGGACTCAATTCGTCTATCAAAAGTCATGAAATTTCGATGAAATCAACTCGAACTATTCGGAAAAAACAGTTGCAGCGGCCGTCCAGGGGTACTCTTTCGTGACCTACTGACCCGATTGCAATAAACTTCTTTTCTTTGGATTGGTATTGACGACACCTTTCAAATGACATTCGGATAACAGTTACTTGGTTCATATGCAAAAAAAAACAGTTAGGGTTCTACTCAACCTCATTCTTAGAACTCTAGCTCACGAGCCAATGACTTCCAACGTGTAATTCCCAGCAGATTCATTCAAAAAAACGCTGAGACACTCAAAAGACTCTAGCCCAGGCATGGCATGGGACCATCTTTGAACTAGACCTGACATTACGACTACCTTTCAGGGAAAAAAAATGCGTCTGGCTCGAATTCCTAATTTTTACAAACGGTATGTTAAACCTAACGAACTGAAAAGAGGAATTTGTAAAGTAAGATTGAAGTCACAATCACCAACGACTAAGTGATGAAAAATCCCAATTTTGTATAGGAATTTGTGTCATCAGGCAGTGGAGATGTGTAATTGTGCCACACTTTGCATAGATAGAGCTTTTATGCAACAGAGATGCATCTAAAGTTCGCATTTTTCGAAAATTATAATTATAATTCCATTAAAAAATATTTCGAAATGTTTCTCGAACCCTAATCGGAACAATATTTTTCAAAACGCCGGTTAAGACACTCATGAATTCCATGGATTTTTTCCATATAGGATATTTAGTAGATAAAACGTTCTCATCTTAGTAAATGAAGTCATCATTTCAGATGTGTCTTTACTTGTTCTTTCAAAATCTTATATCGCAGAGCAGAGATAGTGAGCCTGCCGATTGAAAGACTAATGACTGTTCCAGAGTCCTGAAGTTATTTCGTTCGACTGTGTACTACTAGGATGGCACCTAAGCAAAATCTGACTCACCAAGAAATTCAAATTTGACTCTCGCTCAACACCAAAGTACGATCCAAAAGCCTTATCGAAAAACACGATGTGATGGTCCAATGGTCGATAACTAGTGTGAAACGCCATACACTTACAACTGACTCGCTTTCATTTAAAACCTCAAGGGAGGAAAATCTGGTAATTGTATTTTTAGGATGTCATCGTCGAGTCCCTCATACTGAGAGTGGACTGCTCATAAAATAGTGTTTTCGACGATTGCGATGTTTTTCTAAAATTTGTTTTAGCGCTCCATATTTTTCTCTCGATATTATGTCTCATGCACTCGTTGTAGGAAACAAGGTTGAATCAGAAATCAAACTAGTTATATCTAAACGTGTAGAGTTGCTCTGGAAAAAATTGCATTTTCAAATAACATTTGTGAATGCGATGTTCCTACTGGAGCAATTTTCTATGTCCAGGGGCAAATTTCAACCAATAGTCGAAGTGGACTGCCCCTCAACGAGTGCATGGTGCATAAGTTCGTTGAAATATCTCCAAGCATTTAATAAAAGTTTTCTCCGCTTTAAAAATGAAATGCCTCATGACACCCTCGTAATATGAGTGCAGAGTGCAGCCTCACTTTGAGACTTTCAAACACATCAATTATATTGAGAATAATTTGATGATCAATGAATGAGCGTCGGATGCATCACATCAAAATGTAAATCAAATCAAAATAATAAACCAAACCAATTGACTCTCTAAGAAATAAAATAGGTGAACTTGTCATTTGGTTGGTTGAGTTGGAAGAAAAAACCAACATTTGTCTACAGCCAGCGAACTAAACAAATATCCAGACGTTTGTAGTGACATGTTCAACAGCTAAGATAATTACATCGAAAAGGTAAGGCTTATTTAAACCGTCGTTTTGTTCTGCATTCTCATGAAATCAAGATCGACCATCGAAGTGCAAGCATTCGACTTACAGTCATACGTAACGTTCTCTATGAGTAGTGTACCATATTTCGGATCCAAAATGAATTTAAGTTTATTTGGTTTTGTCTTTGTGTTTGCCTGGTTGGCTCAGCTCTACACAACTGAGGAAAGGAATGAAATGGAAGTGAAAAGTGGCAATAGTAAATTAAAAATTGTGCAAACGACTCCAATCGATGACTATAAATCAGTGCAGGCATTTCAACATTTCGTTTATCCGAAGAAATATCCGATCTCCATGTCGAACAACACTCTGCCGTCCAGGAACATTACACTTGACAAAATAAATTACCATCAGGCATCAACTACCGCAAACGAAAACTTATTACGCATTGCCGACGATCCAGCCGATTATCGACAAAACTATCCGAACAGTTACTACAACAGCTATGATAGCTACCAGCCGCAGCAAGGATTCCAACCGCATCTTTTGAATCAGGGTAGCCCGATGGTGCATCTAGTGGATCCACTGTTTCTGATGGCTACATTAGCATTTGTCGTCTTCTTGATTAATTCCGTATTGGGTTTGGTGAATAAATTAAATTTGCCGATCATTGGTGGATCGAGACGTGATCATGCGTTCAATGATTTCGATGACGGCAATAGGGATCGGATGAATGTGGAGATTTTGGATGAAATTGAGATGATTATCAAAAATGCGTTGTTTGAGTTTAAAAAACATTTAAATTAATTTCGATTGAAAAAACAAAATCAAATTGAACATTTTTTTCAGTTGCTTTTTCTTTCCTACAGTTTTGTTTTCGTGTTGTTGTTTTGTTTCTATAATTTTAGTTTAGTTGTGTAAGGAGTTGGTTAGTTTTTATTAAAATAGGCGCTGACACACACTGTTTCTCTTAGAATTTAAATTTAAAAATATTTAAACGAAAAAACATTAAATATTTTCGTCTTGATTTACAAAAAATTACATAAAACTATCAAAAAAGTTCAATATTGTTCACTTCTTTATCGACGTCCTCCTTCCCCCTTCTCTTGCATCTTAAAATTTAGTTTATTTAATAGAAAAATTCTAAAAATTCAAATATTGATATGGTTACAAGAATTATTTTCTGTTTGTTTGTTTCTTTAACAGGTAAAGCTCAAGGTTATATAGGAAGGTAACGGTGATCGCTGGGGCTGTCGTCGCCGAAAAAATCCACTGAACTGTGTTGCAATTATCATAGAAAATTTAGTGACATTTTCAGTTCAGTTGAAATTGCGTATTGAAATGCAGCTTGAATTGCGGACATGTTTTTTCTTTGCTATCTACATCACCTCCTCATACAATCCTTGCTGAAGTCGACCAAATCTATTCATATAATGTGAGCGTATCCCTCAATTTTTGTTTCTAATTCATGAATTTCTAATAGCTGATCCTGAGACCGGTTAACTGGTTTGAGCTCTGCTTCTATACAACTCTACATGTTCCCATTGCTCCGCAAGGATGATGGTATCGATTCACTACTTGACAATGGTGTCTTCTTTAAACAAGTTCAAAAACCTATGGGCCGTTTTTCGTAGTGATTTCAAATCACCCAAGAAATGGTTTCTAGGACGCCAGGACTCGATACAAAACTATACGAAATCGATTTTCTCGTTCACACTTCTGTAATTCCCATTTAGCTGAAAACGATAATAGTTCCGAATCGTGACGTCCTAGATACCATTTCTTGGGTGATCAGGACGAAAAACGGCCCATAGGTTTTCGAACTCGTAACTGTTCCGTCCGAGGTGTCAAATAGTGAGAAGTGATGATACGTTTCTGAAATTAGGCCGATTTCCATGAGTGAAACTTGTGAAACAGGTTGGAGGCATTTAGTTGTGTATACACCTCATCGGTGGACAAGAACATATTATTAGTTTACCTACAAGACGCTCAACCGGTAAAACTTATTTACTGTCTTTTTTGAAGGTATACGCGCAGTTGAACAACTGATTGGTGCTACTGTACGTAGCCGGACCGCTGAGCGCTGAGGTCGAAACATTTTGCGTCTATTGAGTGTTAAAGGAGAGTGGAAACCAGTGACCTCGAGACCAGTACAATTTAACTATGGTCAAACAGGTGTTCTCCTTTAAAATTTAATTGCTGTTTTTAAGCAAATTCTTTTGACTGTAGTGGCCCAGAGTTCAGTTGAAGTAAACTAGTCAGAAATCTCTCTCATTTGACATTCTACACTGTTACTAATGACAATATCAATCCACCTTTCCAAACGAGAGAGAGACCAGTTTGTTAGCTGAGACCAGTTGCCGCTGGAGGTATAGCTGTCAAAAA